>BQNB010149705.1:0-10720 GCA_026074375.1 Tanacetum coccineum | reverse complement strand
ACAATGCTACTAGGGTCACTCAGTCAAATCAATTTGTCCCACAAGCAGTACTTCTCAGGTCTGGCAAGGTTTCTATTCCTGCTGCTAGACCAAACCAGGTTCCTGCTGGTAGGCCAAAACCAGTTTCTACTGGTAGGCCAAAACCAGTTTCTACTGGTAAGCAAACTAGGCCTCCTCCAGTTCATGCTGGTAGAAGAAATTCTTCTTCAGTTACTTCTGGTTGGTGGCAAAGTACTGCTAGACCTATGACTCATTTGACCTCCACACAATTTGGACCTCATGTTTATTATAATCAAATGCATTATGATGGGGATGGATGGGCAACTGCTGTTAAGCCCTCAACAGGTTATTTTTGGAAGTCACATAGAAATAAAGTGTACAGGGTACCCAAGAACAATGGTGGATCTCACATATCTACATGGCCTAAATTTTTAGATATACAAGGCAGACCCAAGTCAGGAATGACTTGGGTCCCCCTTAGAAACTAATTGTTCTTTTGTAAAAAAATTTACAGGTCAATCTCCATACAGATGCTGGATAGTAGATAGTGGTTGTTCTCGCAGTATGACTGGCAACAAGGAAAGATTGGATGACTTTCAACCTTTTAAAGGTGGAAAAGTGACTTTTGGAGGTGGTAAAGGGCGAATAACTAGAAAAGGGACAATCAGGACTCCTAAGTTGGATTTTGAAAATGTATACTATGTAAAGGAACTTCAACAATTTAACTTGTTCTCAGTCTCTCAGATTTGTGACAAGAAGAATAGAGTTCTCTTCACAGACACTGGTTGTCTTGTCCTCTCCAACGAGTTCAAACTCCCAGATGAAAGCATAGTATTACTCAGAGTTCTAAGAAAGCACAATCTATATACTTTTAACTTGAATAATCTTGATCCTAAAGAAAATTTGGCTTGTTTAGTGGCCAAAGCTTCTTCTGATGAAGCTGTAAAGTGGCACAGAAGGATGGGTCATGTGAACTATAAAAATATGAATAAGTTGGTAAAAGATAACCTTTTTAGAGGTTTTCCCCCAAAGCTTTTCAAAAATGATCATACTTGTTTTGCATGTTGCAAAGGCAAGCAACACAAAGCCACCTATAAAGCCATTACTGCTGTAAGCTCCATTTCTGAGCCTTTGCAATTGCTTCATATGGACCTCTTTGGTCCTACATCCATTCGAAGCATAGACCACAAATATTACTGCCTGAAAAGAAACTTATTCAAGTGCTTAAAATACATACTGATGATAATGTGGCTGATTTGTTAACCAAGGCATTTGATGGACCTAAGTTTAATCATCTTGTGGTTAACATTGGGATGCTCAATCAATAGATACTATAATTGAGGGGAGGATTTAAGTTCAAGGGGAGGACTGTTGTTGTAATTTTTTTTAATATTGGTTTTTTTATTTTTTTTTACCACTTAGTTTTTAGTACTACAATATGGTTCTCCTAGTAGTTGTATCTTTCTCCTGGTAGTTTAACTTTTTAGTACAACAAATGGTGTTCAACTCACCATGTCTCACAGACAAGAAAGAGTTAATTCACCATGAGGGTACGGCTCTAGTGTGATTCTCAAATCCGTTGATAGCTTTAATAGTTTGCTCAAAACTATAGGGTATTTAACTCATTATTAGTCATTTTCTAGTGTTTCATAGACCACTACCACGCTGGTTTTATTTTGATGCCAAAGTGTTCATACTGGTAGTTCAAGTGTTCCCTCTGGTGTAACCAGAGTTCCTACTGGTAGTTTTCATTTTTCCTACTGGTAGACCACTTCCTACTGGTAATGTTAATTTTACTTCTGGTTGACTTTTCTTGTGCTGTTATGTTTGTTCTTTACGATAGCTTTAAATGAGTTTTATCTTCATTAAAAGTTACTTGCAACAATCCCCCCTACTCACCCCACACACCCATACCCGCCATAAGATATTGGTGTCATTTTATTAGTCAAAGGGTTTTCTACTTAAATGGATAATTACTGTTTTCTCACATTTTAACAGTTATTTATTTATTTTTCCATCAAACCCTAATTTCCAAACGGCCCAATAGGAATTGAGATCATTTCTCTATATAAATTAAATTACCATTCTCTACCAGTATCAACTCACTATTGCGAATCAACACCAGCACAAAAAATCTCAATTATTCCACAGCATCAATGGCCGCACTTAGATACAGGGATAAACATAACAAAGTGGGTTACTTGCAAAAATCCAAAGGCAATGATGATTATCATCAGATTCTTGACTTTTTGGGGGCTTCTCACATTAGGTATGCTCTCACCAATAACCCCACCATCTTTGATTCTTTAGTCAAACAATTCTGGTCTACGGCTACACTCAGGTCTCTTGAGTTAGGTCCTCCAGCTATCCTAGCTACCATCGATGAGACTCCCTACACCATTACTGAGGACTCAGTAAGGAGTCAACTTCAATTGGCTGATGATGGTGGTATTGATGGATTTAACACATTGCAGAAATCTATTCGGGGAATGGATAACCTTGGGTATGTCACTGAAGGCAAGTTAACATTTTACAAGAACAAGTTTTCACCTTAATAGAGGTTTTTGGTCCACACCATCCTTCACTGTCTCAGTACCAAGTCTGGTAGTTGGGATCAATTTGGTAGCTCTATTGCTGTTGCTCTTATTTGTCTTTCTGATGGGAGAAGATTTAACTGGTCTAGTTACATTTTTAAGGGGATGGTTAGTAACATAGGCAATGCTAAAAAGTTTTTAATGCATCCTAGATTTCTTCAAACCATTTTGGCTATAGAAACTAGTAATACAACATAACATACTAAGTGTTCAAAAAAGCTTTATAAAATTCTAGTAAACTTTTTTGCTTAATATGTAGCTTAACTTTGGGGGCAACCTATGCCACTTTTAGCTGCTATGCTTTCTCAAGCAGGTGAAGGTGCAGGGGTAGTTGCACCAACTGTCCCACAAATCATACCTGAACCTATTCCTGAGCCTATGCCTGAGACTGACCAACCTCAAGACCATTTGACTGCACCCCCAAGACAACAAACTTCTGACCCTATTGCTCCAGTCTTTGAGCATGGTCAAAGTTCAGACCCGATATTGCTTCTTTTTCACAAGTCCAAGAGACTAATGATGCACCTTTCACTTCCACCAATGTGGATGATGAACCTTTGGGAGGTTCTTTCCATGCATTTCCACCAAGGTCCACTCAAGCTTCCCCTGCAGGTCACACTTCAGGAGGTGCAGAGGACCCTATTACTCTAACTGCTTTGTCCCTCTGTTGTTTTACTCTTGTGCAGAAAGTAAATTCTTTGGAAACTGAGGATCAAGTGCACACAGAAAGCTATTTAGAATGTGGTGGGGAAAAATTGGTCAAAACAAGGTCAAAGCAATGGAAGTGAAACTCTAAGATATATATAAAAGGAAGTGTGGTTTAGTGAGTGATTCTGAAAAAGGAAGACGTGTGGTTTGGAGAGCAGATGTGGATTTGGATGCCTTACATGCGATTGGCTACTTGCTGCGGTGATGTTGATTCCACTAAATCTCCTGGTGGTGCTTCTAGTAATCCTGCTGCTTGTTCTTATGATCCTACTAGTGATGTTCCTACTACTGATGTTCCTACTGATGTTCCTTCTGGTGTTGCTCCTACTGGTCCTTCAACCGTTTCTCCTGGTAGCACAACTGTTTTTCCTACAGAGAGTTCTATTCCCCGCTGCTCCCTAAACTAATTACTGTAGGAGTAGTACTACGCTAGAAACTGATTACTCCCTTCATCACAATAGTAAAAGATTGCCAGGAATGGAGAAAAGGTGGTGCTGTTTGAAGAACCTCTTTTTATCCCATACTCCAACTACTAAGATAAGGTTTTTAAGCAAAATTGGAAGAAGATAGACTAGGTTGGGAGGACCCCCCCCCCGCCCCCTGCTCGAGATTACAAGCTCAAGAACTTGCAAATTTGGCCCACTCATCCTTATCTCCCTAAAAACCCCAAAATAAAAGAAATGATATGAATCTCTTTATGAAGGATGCTAATTTAGGCTAGGCAGATGTCTCAAGACTTTGAGGATGACTGAAGACCGAAGAAAGAGACAGCAAGAAGGTCTTGATCTGCTGGAAACTATCAGATGCTGCTTGGGATATAATTCTTGGCTGTCTTCAAGCAATCCAGGACTTTATCTTCCATAATTTTTGGGGTAGATTTTTACTGATGATGATTTTGCAGACATGATGGTTGCTTTGTCAATCTCGAAGAAAAAGACTTGCTGGCAACGGGACTCAAGAATGGATTAGGGATAGGCCTATGACACAGTCAGCATTAGGCAATATATGAGAACTTTTGTGAAGAATCACGGTCCTGCTGTATTCCACTAGTGGTTGGATATCGGTCACGTTCCGAGAAAAACTCTCTCTATGAACTGCTTCAAGAATGAGGTTTGATAAGATTTAAAGAGTTGTTGCATTCACAAGGGGTCTGAAAAGAGATGGTAGTCCAATGACTACTGCCTTTTCAAAGAAACTCAAGACTGGTGATGTTGAAGTAGACGTTGAAGCTCCTTCTCACGGTGTTCCACAAGGGGATAGTAGAACGTTGACAGCTCTACAATTGTCTCAAGAGGTTTCACGAGAGAAAGTTGTGCTCTTTATCATTCTTAGAATATTCCTGAAGCTCATGCTGATGTTCCTTCTCGAAGCTTCAGTATGAGGAATGTTGAAGTTCCTCTATTCATTGCTTCTAAAAGCTCAACAAAATCTGCCTCCTCCCTAAGAAGGTTGGTACAAGACGAAGCTATTAGGCAGACAAAGGTGTTCATATTCTCATTATACTCCATTCCAATGAAGAAGGAGTTTCCTGACGCTGATTATCAAATTGTGCATTAAGTATGCTTCTGATGAGGATTCTGCTTCTGATTGTGATACACCTGTTCATTTATATGCTGTTGTTGACTGGGAGTTATTGCCTATGGGGTTAGGATCGATCAATGCAATCTATAGACTAGACAACTCTCACAAGTACTTCACAAGCCTTACGGAAATCCTTCACTTGGTCACTAGAGCAGACTTGATGACGATTTATGGACGCGTGATGATGTTTTATCAAGATAAGAAAGTTGAGGGAGTTGGTCTTGTTCTTTGGGGAGATCTTCAGATTTTGATGGATTCACCTGAAAGTGAATGCTTGTTAGGCTTAGTGATTTTTAGAAGAAAACCAAACACACCCTGGAGTATCCATAATCTGGAAGCTATATCTTTTTCTGGTGTTCTTTGTGTTGGAGGACATTAGTGGATGGTTATCATATGTTTTTGGAAAAGAAGTTTCCCCTTACTTTAAACCTTATCGATAGGGTTGCTCGATCATCAGCTGGATAGATTTGTCACGGTACAGTGGGTACATGAACTTACCACTGCGGTTCAGTTGATTGCCTTTCTCAAGAAATAAATTTCTGATTCTAAGCGTCCTAAGGTTCATGAATGGTACTGTTAAGTTTATTATATCTCATAAATCTTTTTGCTATTTTCAATATTATTTTTGATATATAAAGTTTTTATGTAGAACCTCTATACTTATTAGCTTTTGCACAGTGTGCCATAAACATTTTTTTGTGTGCACCAAGTTTTGGATATGGAAACAGTTTTTGGCATGCTGCTTGGTTTTATTGCAACACATTTTGAACACAAAGAGAAATTTTTAGGGTTTGGGTGTTGGTTAACCACCACAAAACAAATGGTGTTCAGCTCACCATGTCTCACAGACAAGAAAGAGTTGATTCACCATGAGGGTACGGCTCTGGTGTGATTCTCAAAATCGTTGATAGCTTTAATAGTTTGACTTCAATACTATAGGGGTATTTAACTCACCCATGCATTCTTTTGCTTTGAGAGTTGAAATGGACATCATATCCAACCATGGTATTGCCCTTATTGGAAACCAAAGGAATTGGCTTAGTCAAACGCAAACGGCTTTTGGTAAAGACTTAACAAATCCGTTGATAGTAACAATTTGTTAAAATTTTAGGGTATCAACTCACATTGTTATAACAACAAAGAGTTGCTAGTCTGAGCAAACGGTACAGGTATAGACATATAAAATTCGTTTATGGCTTTGTGTGTTGATTTGCCAAAATCATTAGGGTATTCCCAATTCTCCATGATTTCATGTTCTTCTGAGTTTGACCTGGTCTGTCTTAACTTCACAGGGTGATGTCATGATTCCACCAAAGAATTAGCTAGCCCAAGAGTGAGTAGCTACTTGGTAAAGGCTTATCAAATCTACTCATGTAGCTGAGGTGGTTCTGAAGTCTGTTGCTGGTTCAGGTTTTCCTGTTGCTTCTTCAACGTTGCTGCCTTTTGATGTTCAAATTCAACAAGTCTTTTGATGTTCGGTTCCAAGGCTATGAAGACCAATCTGCTTGACACAAGATCTGCTCAATGTTCAATGCTCATCATCATTAGTCTCTTAAAGGTGTTTGTATGAAGAAATACAGATATGTGCAGACGTTTCATGTGTTAAAGTCAAGACTCAAGCAGATTGGATGTTGCTGTTAAGTTTATATTTCAATCCTCAAGGTTCAAGACTGAAGATCTATCTAGAAACTAGAAATTATCATAGTTAAATTCCAGTTTAGGGGAGGATTGTTAGGAATATTTATAATACTTAGTTTCTACAAGTAGGTATGTAGTTCCTACTGGTAGAGTAGTAGTTCCTACTGGCAGGTATGTAGTTCCTGCTGGTAGAGTAGTAGTTCCTACTGGCAGGTATGTAGTTCCTGCTGGTAAGGTTATTATCATAGTTAGTCCTGGTAGGCTAAGTTTAGTTCCTACTCGTAGAATACTTAGTCGCGGTAAAGTCAAATAGTTATTCCAGGATAAGATATTAGTTAGTTAGAAATGAGGATATGCATGAGCTAAATAAGGAAGATATTCATGCATATCAATCTTACGCGTTTATAGTAAATGCTGATTAGGGTTTCTCCACTATAAAAGGAGAACCTACGGCTTAGGGAAGCATATAGATTCAGAAAACACATTTCTCCTTGTTAATTAATAGAAATCCATAGAAGGATCTTTTAGTTTTTATTAGTCATATTCTTCTTATTAGTTGTGTCTATATTCTGCGTAGACATTAGCTTTCTTAAGCAAGAGTCTCTCTTGTGATTAGCTTGTGATTACATAGGTTAATCACCACCCTTAACAGGCAGTAAAGATCTATCTAGAGTGGGATCCTACAAACATGCTACTTGACATTGTAATTCTGGATTACGATGTCTTGTGCCCCATAAAAGCTAACAGTTGCACATGTTGGAAATTATCTCTAGCGGATTACCTTTTAAGTTTACCATTTCTAGTAGATCAACTGCATTAATGGTAGAACGTCAAGTTGGATCTTAGACCCTTGTTAAAATTAATTGTTTATTTATAATAAACATGGATAGTTCATTTTTAAGGAATGGATTATCGAAAATACTAAAAATGAACTTTGCAAATTCTTTTAATGTATTAATGCAACGTATACCGTAAATAGAGTTTTGTTCTTACTTGTGGAGGACAAACTGTGTCTGTTTTCCTTGGGAAAATGAGACTATTTCCTATACTTTTTACTTATGGAAAAAGTTATAATAGAAATGAAAGAATTATCCTAAATTCTAATGGAACTCATACCAAACTTACATGTTAAGTTATCTGGACTTCTTATTCTTTCAAGATTAATTCAATATCCTTATTTGGTTTTTGTCACACCTCGTAAATTTCAGGTCAATATTTTTAAACTATTCTGTTCATTATTTTGACTTTTATACGTTACGTTTAAATTCGGCTTAAAATCGGGAAGTTATCTCGCGTAAAACGTCATCGGATGTGTTCCGGCTTCGGACTTGGATTAGTCTACGTGTTATACACATTATTTTATCATTTTAAAGTGTTAGTTTACGTACACTTCCGGTTATGATTTTTACGTTTTGCATATAAGTTACATTTTTTGCGTTTTTGATCAAACGGGACCCCGAAAACCCGTAATCTTTTCGTGTAAACCCTAGATATCATTTAGTACGTGTTATAATGTCTAAAATTTCACTCAACCTCCCCCCTCCTACTCTAATTACATGAAATACACACATACACATTCTAAATTAATTCAAATGGAATCTTTTCACTTTAGCTCATGGTCCCCACCTCCTCCCTTGGCTTGGCTCACCATTTGGCTCCAAGTTTACTTTGGCTCTACTCCCTTCTCCTTTGGCTTCAAGTTTTTACTCTACTATAAATACCATCCATATTTCGTTCCTCATAAATTTTTCACACACTAGCTAACTTAACCAAATAATTAATACTTACAATATTGGCTCACACTTCCTTTCTTTTTCTCTCTTGAAACCGAACCATCTACAACACCCAAGGGTTCTAGTTATTTTGTTAAGACAAGTCTTGTACCCTAAACCCTAAGCTTGTCCTATATATACTAACACATACGACATTTTAGGTCATCCTCTCATTTCTTACAACCACCAAAACACATAATCTTTCTCTCTTGGCTCTCCATAGCCACGACACACCACCACCTCCCTAAACCATCCATCACTTCCATTTTTACAACCATTCCAACTAATCTAAGTTCATTTATAAGACCTTTTAAGGTGTTCCCAAGTGGTTAATCACACTTTATTCAAGATTTCTTCAAGATCTAAAAGTTAGGGTTTTATCTTTTTCAAGTGGGTTTTCAAGATCTAGGGTTTGTTCATATAGATCTTATGTTACTTGTTTATTCTTCATAAGTTGTAAGCTTATTCTGGAGCCTTTCTTTGATTTTTTGATTTTATTATGTTCTTAGTTTGAATCCATGTGTTTGTGTGCATTTTACAAAAAAAATAAAATAGGTATGTGAAATAATAAAGTTTTATGCTTTCCTTTATAATAAATTTTGATTAAGAAAAGGATGAGTAGATTTGTGTGTTGCAACAATGATAGAGATGGGATTGGGATAGATATATGTGTGGATTTTTTGTTAGATTAGTTGTGAACGGAGATTAGGTTAGTATAAGCACTATTGTGAAGTTTGGATGGATTTTTGGAAGCGTTTACGAAAAATAAGGTTGTTGATCCGAATTTGTTTTAGGGTTTTTGGCGACTTAAAAATATTTTCATTAGCCGAGAAGGTAGATTTTGGATAGCTCATTTCGTATAGATAGTTTTTCATATATCGAACACTAAAATCGGACTTAAAACGACCGAGTTACGCTTAAATGAAACTTGAAACATTTTTTGGTAAAACAATTTTAGTACGATCAGATCAGAAATGAAAATGACCATTTTTACCCCTTTCGAGTCCGTTTCGGCCAAAGTGTAAATCACAAACATGGCCTAAAATGACGTTTCCCTTTCAAAGTCGCAAAAGTTGTGTTAAAAATGCTTTATGAGTGAGATAGACCTAGTTTTCATCAAGTTATTTTGGGACATATAATTTTATATATTAAAACGTTTTCAAGCGGGTTAGGTCTGTTTAGGTTTTGAAAGCCTTAGAAAATATTAATGTAGTGATTTGATCTTATTACAAAGAGTTGAGAGTTTTCTAAGAATGATAAAGTGATATCGTTGAACGTTACTAAAAATAGTAAGTTAGTACGAATTAGCGAAATAGAAATGAAAAGTATGCGTTTAGGTTTTGTTAGTGCATTTATAAAATTATGGACTTGACAAATATAGGGGACGGTATTAACATCCTGAAACTTATAACTTTCCAATAATATAAAGTTTCCTAAAATAGTAACTTTTCGAAAATGGCAACTTTTCGTAAGAATGGCATAACGTTTATATAAACCTAATGAGCTCGTAAAAACACGTTTTTGTTAAATAAACTAAAGTACAAACACATATGGATGTCTAGTTCTTTTATAAACGTTTTATGCAACGTTTCGTTATTATTTCTCGTTCTAAAGCGCGTCTTATAATTAGGTCGCAGTTAGAGTCGTTCGGTTACTTTATCCTCTTCGTTGATTTACTATCTCATCGTTTGCTTAAGGTGAATTTATATCCTCACCTTTTACTTGTTTTACATATTCTTTATAACTTTTTGGGGTGAGAAACATGCTCGTTTACAAACTTGTTTACATGATTGATTTCACACTCGTTTTTACCTACGAATACAAGTACTTAAAGCTTTTACGAATACGTTGGTTGCTTTTACTACGGATACAAATACTTTAAACACTTTACGAATACATTGGTTGCTTTTACTACGGATGCAAATACTTTAAACTCTTTACGAATACGTTGGTTGCTTTTACTATGAATGCAAGTACCTTAAACTTTTACATATTACCTAAGTTTCCTTATTGCCACGTAGTATACACTATCATGAACCGTTAATTACTTCGTGTATGCACAAATGCTGTGAATAGATCTATTGAGGTTGACACCCCCACCGGAATTCTAGATGAGTACATTGGCCAATGGGTGCATTTCATTTGAGGTAGTACTTGGGTGTTTTGGCAAAATATCATATTGAGACGAATCTAAAAGACTAGGATTTACACAACTTGTTAAGGCTTCGGTGTCATGAGCTTAGGGTAATATCGTAAATGCTTTTGTGATATTGTATGTGTTACAATAATCACACACACTCAAAAACATTATGGTTTGCACTACTTTTATTAAACGTCACCAATTTCTAAATACTTTTCATGATAGTGTGAGTAAAGGAGTAGTCACTAAACTCTTTTGGTTCTCATAAATACTTTACTTAAACCTAT
>BQNB010149704.1:0-10736 GCA_026074375.1 Tanacetum coccineum | reverse complement strand
GAATTTATGGTGACTATTACTCCAAGCCACAAGTCAAAGCTGTGGCTACCGATAGATTTTGTAGCATCGGCTGGAATAGAGTCCAAGGAAAACATAACAATGAAAAGCCTTGACGGAAATGAGACTCAAATGTCTATACGGACGTTCAAGCAGCGACACTGCTCAACACAGTACCACTTGTCAGTGGGATGGCCTGCTTTTAAGCGAAGTAATAATATATCAGAAAGTGATGAATGTGTATTTATGTACACTACAAGTGAAGATAAAATGTGTCTAGCAAAAATCACCAAGAAAGAAAATGTCAAACTTGTTGAGAATTGCATGGAAGTAGATGTCGATGATAATAAGGACGAGGATGAAAATGTCGAACTTGTTGATGATGGTATGGATGGTAAGGATGTGGTGGTCGATGATAACAAGGACGAGGATGAAAATGTCAAGCCCAAGAGTGAATGGCTACTTGGTAAAGGCTCATAAAATCCATTTATGTTGCTGAGAAGAACAATCTGTTTGAATACAGTTTCTAAAGATCAGACGAAGAGTTTATGTTCAATGCAAGCAGTTTCAACTCAAACAGATTGTATACAAGATACTGCTCAGAAGATGAAGCTTAAAAGATTAAAGGCTAGTATTGCTACAATGACAAGACAGACTGATGCTGAACAAGGAAGACCAACTTTCAAGAAACTTGAAGTCAAGCAAGTGGAATTCAAGTTAGGGGAGGATTGTTGGGAAATACAAGTCAAAAGGTCAAAGTACTGCTAAATAGAAGGTCAAAGTACTGCTAAGTTGAAGATCAAAGTACTGCCTGGAAAAGTCAACGTACTGCCTTTAATATAGGAACCTTAAAGGATTATTAGTTAAACGGTTACATTAGTAGTTATCATGTAACAGTTACATTAGTGATTAGTATTAATTAGTGTTTGTGTCATACAAGGACTGTACACCTACTAGAGTTATCCTTATGTTTATAAAAGGATCTCTAGGAAGGCATTAGAACGACACACAACACAACAGAAACAACAACAAAAAGCATTAGTTAGAAGTATTAGAGATAAGTATTGTATTAGGGATCTGCAATCTTAGGCAGATTCAACGTGTGATAATACAAATCGTTTGTTAAATCATTATGTGTTCTTCTTGATACTGTTAACTAGTTTCCGCATAGTTAATTGTATTACATCAGTGTTTCATTGTTATCGACTTGGATTTATTCAAGGAAGTAACATCCTTTACAGGCTAAAGGTTTATTATACTAAGGTATATCGATCCTACAAGTGGTATCAGAGCCTGTGTAGAGACTCTGATCTAGTAAGGAACTTTATCATTCGAAATCTTTCAAACCCAAAGAGATGACTGAAGCTAGATCCTATCCTCCACCTCATCAGTCACCTGCACAAAGAATCCAATGATCAAAGAAGGTGAATAAGACCTATTGTCATGAAGAAGCATAGTATATTGCCATCACCGATACATATACTATAGGATATAATCACAATGGAGACCAGCCACAACTGATTTCTGCACCCTCATCATGCACCAAAAACTTTACTTGCTGGCAACCAGCAAGATAGAAACAATGAGAAAAAAGCTCTTAACATATTGCTTTCTCATGCAATACCTGATAACATCTTCTTAGTTTTCATGATGCCGTAGACGGCAAAATTTTGTTTCCCCTTTATATGGACCGCGAATAAAAGCAAGATTGGAGCAATGAAGCATCAAAAGAAATGATGCAAAAAGAATCTTTTTGAAAACACCAATTCGAGACATTTACTATCGGATCTAGAGAAGAGCTTAGATTCAGTCCATACGAAAGGTTTCAGAACATTCTTATTATGCATGAATTATATATGCTAAAGTGTTCAATGAAGATGCGAATTTGAAGTTTCAAAAAATATTACCATCTGTGTGGCTTGTAGTTGCTACAAAGAATTCGGGACAAAGCCAGGATTGATGAATTAGAGTTTGTGGATCTCTACAACAACTTGAAGTGTATGCTCATGAATTGAAGGTGTTTCAAACTCAAGTCCTCAAAATATTGCTAAATCTGTCCACGAAGAAGTCAAAGGCGAAGTACATTGAAAGAAAGTACTGCTGAGCCACAAATACCCTAAAGATATACTCCAGGCTCCCTCATGCAAGGTGCAAACTCTCCTAATGTGCTTCCCACAATCGATGAAATCATATTTCTTTTCTTCTCTCAACAAGCAATTTAAGGCCTAAAAACCACTCATGATGATGAAGACCTAACTGCAAATTGATGAGGATGCTAAAGAAGAAATTGACATTCGATGAACAGGTTGCTATGATAACTGCAAGGAGAAAAGGAAGTTATGAGGAAAACAGTGAAGACCCATTGACCTTAGTAATCCAAAAAATGATCACTTTTGACAAGTCCAAAAGATTGAAGCTATTAATTGTCAAAAGTTGGGGATCATTTGCTATTGAGTGCAGATTTGCTAAATATCAGGAAAAATCCAGAGCAAATGTCGTAACTGAAAAGAAGATTGTGCATTGAAGATCAAACTCAAAGCCTTGTGCAACAGACAACAATGAAATATTTGACAGGACCCACAAGTAATTTTGATGCTTGAACCAGTGACGATTTTGCTATGAAGGCACTGACTGAAGTTGAACAAGATGAATGGAGCATGGATATGATGCAGAACATGTGCACCCTTGACAAGATGGTACTTGGTGATTTTGACTAGAGCAGACAAAGCTGATGAATACACCAGTGATCTTTAGCCTTAAGCCTTGATGGCTACAAACTCAGGGTACCTTACTTTCCAAAGTAGTAAATCCTATAAAAAGATGCTTAAAAACTAGTCAACTGAAAGAGAAATTTTCAAAAAAGGCTAGGTCTGAAATTCTAGATATCAAATGAGTTTAGAGTCATTAGAAGATCTATACTTAAAACACATTAAAATGAAAGAAATGACAATGGGGTGATAAGTATAGATCAGATGGAATATGACTAAAGATGAGGATTTTAAACTAGAAGAAAAACAAAGGACCTAGAATCAAGTCTTAAAGAAAGAGATGATATCAATGTAAAACTTGAAACTGGACAAATGCTTTGTAACTTCAAATGAAGTCCTCAACATAACAAAGATATTTGTCTGATAAATCATGTATTAGG
Organism: Tanacetum coccineum; assembly: GCA_026074375.1. Classification (NCBI taxonomy): domain Eukaryota; kingdom Viridiplantae; phylum Streptophyta; class Magnoliopsida; order Asterales; family Asteraceae; genus Tanacetum; species Tanacetum coccineum. The sequence continues at coordinate 7,591 of BQNB010149704.1, read as the reverse complement.
ATTTGGGTTGAATCTAGATAAGTAGTTAAGGAAGTGACCAATTCATCTGGGATGAAAACTTGACTGATCCTTAGTATGAAAATTACAAAATAGAAAAGGCATACAAAGCAGTACCTCCAATCCACTCGGTACATATAATTCACCTAGGGCAAATGGTCACCCTTTAAACCAGGGATAGATGAACTAGCAATTAAGAATAAGGTCAAAAATCAAATAAAACAAAGTTCTAGTCCAACCAAAATTGATAGAAAATAAATCATAATAGAGAGATTGGGTTATATAGATGATGAAGAACTGTTTAAATTATTCAGAAATTCAAAAGAAACTTTTTGAACATCAAAAAATAGTAAAACATCTTTTCGAAAATAGGTCACTCTAGCAGTCAAAAACATGTATGTCAAAGATCTAGGAAAACGGGTCTTTGGGCACAAAGGGGTATATTATGCTATGTATGTTACGAGTCCAATCACCTAATCAGGACTGTAATCTACATAACGAACCTTCAAACAAACCCAAACTCATAAACCTAAGTGAACACGAGAGTTCAAGGACACCAAGACCATCTGGAACAACATCTGAAGGGTGAAACATAGTAACTTCTCAAGAAACTCTATGTACCCTCACCAAAGGAGGTCTTTTATCCCATCGGCAGTACTTACAAGGGAAGGGTTGAAAAAGAACTGCCAGAACCAAAAAACGACAACAAATAAGTACCTTCAAAAGTACTAGCTAATGTGTTTTATACGAGGTACTGCTAGAACAAGAGTACACACAGTACTTTCACGAAGTACTGTAGACCCCCCTTATTATCCACTATGGATAATAATATAAGACCTAGAACCTCAAGTTTTTCACCATCATCAAGGTCTTCTACCACAAGGACTCCTCACAGACCTCAAAGACCCAAGAAAATCATGAAATCTATCTGGGTTAAGAAAGCAAGTACTGTTGGATCACAAGCAGTACTTCCACAAAATGTAAATGTCAAAGGGAATGCCATGATAAATTCAACACAAACATTGAGACAAAAAGGGGACTATCTAGATTCTGTGAATAGGGATAATGGATCTTACACACTCAAGCAATTTGAGTATGTAACTCCATTAGGGGTATCCAAGTCAGTTATGACTTGGGTCCCTAAAAGAGTCTAATTCTTTAACTTGTTTGTACAGGGCAATCCAGAAGAAGATCTCAAAGATTATGCTATTATTGACAGTGGATGCTCTGGAAGTATGACAGGAGACAAGGACAAGCTGTCTGATTTTAAAGAATTCAAAGGTGGTTATGTGGCTTTTGGAAATGATTCTAAAGGAGGAAGAATCTCAGGAAAAGGAACCATCAAGACATCCTGCTTAGACTTTGAGAAAGTTAGCTATGTGGAGGAGCTTAAGTTCAATCTCTTATCTGTTTCTCAAATCTGTGATAAGAAGCATAATGTCTCCTTTACTGATAAGGAGTGTCTTATCTAATCTCTAAAGTTCAAGTTTTGTTGAATAATATCTGTACTATTCCTTAAGCTCCTAGAAAGAATGATGTGTACAGTCTGGATCTAAAGAATATCATTCCTTCTGGAGGAGTAACTTGTTTGGTTGCAAAGGCAACAAAGGATGAAGCTGTCTTATGGCACAGAAGATTGGGCAAGTCCTTCAAAATATACAAGTTGGGTAAAGCAATCTGGTTATAGGTTTACCTTCCAAAGACATTTAAGCTTGAACATTCATGTCTGGCATGTAGAAAGGGTAAACAACACAGGGCTTCTTGCAAGAAAATTGAAGAAAGAACAGTCAGAGAACCTTTAGAATTGCTCCATAATAATTTATTTGGACCTGTTTCAGTAAGAGTGTAAATAAGGAAGAAGTACTGCTTGGTGGTCACTGATGACTGTAGAAATTCAGTTGGGTGTTTTTCTGGCCTACAAGGATGAGACTTATTATATGTTCATGATTCTGATGTGGTTTAGAAAACAAGCTAAGACATAAAGTGAAAGACCATCGGTGTTACCATTGAACAGAGGTCGAAGAATCAGTTAAGTGAAAGAGTTAATGTACCAAGAAAGGTCAAGAGAGAATATAGTATTGCAAGGACTCCACAGCAAAATGGTGTTGCAGAACGAAAGAATAGGACTCTCATTGAAGCTGCTAGAACTATGCTAGCAGACTCTCTTTTACCTATTCAATTTTGGGCTGAAGCAGTCAATACTGCTTGCTATGTGCTTAACAGAGTTTTGGTGACTAAACCTCAAATGAAGACTCCTTATGAAATTTTGATGGGCAGATCTCCTAACATCAGTTTCATGAGACCTTTTGGATGTCCTCTGACTATACTTAATACCCTAGATCAATTGGGTAAGTTTGATGGCAAGTCAGAAGAAGGCTATCTGTTGGGATACTCTACTAGCAGCAAAGGTTTTAGAGTCTACAACAGGGTAACAAGAAAAGTTCAAGACTGTCTTCATGTAGACTTTCTTGAGAATCAGGAGAATCAAAAAAGGCAAATGTCCTGATTGATGTTTGATCTGAAATCTAACTCTCAATGAATTACATACCTGTAAGGAAAGAAAACTATGCTAATTCAGGAGGAAAAGGATCAACTTATGATGAAGTTGACGCTTTAGATGACCAGCAGTTTATTGTTCATGTTCCAAGCATTAATGCAACTCAAAATAAACTTTCAGAGGAACATACTACTGACAAAGAAGTTCCATTATCTTCTGAAGAACAAGCTCTACATGATGAGCTTGTGAGTTTGATGCATCAAGAATCTCTTGCTAAATCTCATAATGATGCTCAAAGGAACGCCTTTGAAGAGGAGAAGAGGAGAATAGCACTTGAAAAGGGAAAAGAGTGTGTCAACAGTACTTTCACTCTAAGTACTGCTAACACACCTTCTCAAAGTACTGGTAATACACCTACAGATATATCTGATAAGAGGTTCCAAATGTGGTGTTTTCTCTACAAAATCCTTGATGATGAAACACACGACAATGAGGAAGATGGAGAGCCTGATTCCAACAACATGGATCACACCATTGATGTCAGCTCTACTCCTACACTTAGAATTCATAAGAATCATCCTCAGAGTCAGATTATTGGCAAAAGTACTGCTGGGGTTGTAACAAGAAGAAAGCTTAAAGAGGGTGCTTCTGACCAACATCAAGCATTGCTGTCCTTTATATACAAGCAAAACAGAACTAACCACAAAGATCAGCAGACATGCTTGTTTGCTTGTTTCTTATCTCAAGAGGAACCCAAGAAAGTCTCTCAAGCTAAGCAGCAGAAAGTTGGATTAAAGCGATGCAAGAGGAACTACTTCAATTCAAGCTACAAAATGTATGGGTATTATATGACTTACCAGATGGCAAGAGAGTGATTGGAACTAAATGGGTTTTTCGAAACAAAAGGGATAAACGGGGTACTATTATCAAGAATAAAGCCGACTATTGTACAAGGGTACAGCAAGATGAAGTGTGATTATGATGAAGTTTTTGCAAACCATTGCCTAGAATTGAAGCAATCAACTCTTTTTGGCATTTTGGCATCTTTTTATGGCTTTATTGTCTAATTCAGATGGATGTCAAAAGTGCTTTATTTTATATGGCAACATCCATAAGAAGAGTGTATTAAAACAGCCTCCCGTTTTTGATAGATACCTGCTCATCCAAACAAAGTCTACAGAGTAGAACCGAAACCAAGCACTTTGGCTTACACCAAGCCCCAGAGCATGGTATGAAAAGAACTTACCCACTTTTCTTTTGAAACATGGATATAGAAGGGCTTATGATAAAACTCTGTTTATTAAGAATGATAAAGAGAATATCATGGTGGAACAAAAGTTATGTTGATGAAACATTTTTTGATCAACCAAATCTCTTATGGTGAAGTATTTTGAAGAACTTAAGCAAAAGGAATTCGCAATGAGATTCCAATGGGTGAACTCACTTTCTTTTTGGGGCATCAATTCAAGCAAAACTACTAGCTGGTCTTTTCTAAGACAAGACAAATAAGTGAAATACATTCTCAACAAATTTTGACTTTAGAAAAACATTAAGCCAGCATCTACCCTAAAGGAAGCTCATAAATCTTCTAGAAAAGATGAAGAGGGTGAAGAAGTTGAATGTACATCAGTATAGTCATTGATTGGCGTCTCATGTACTTAACTGCTTAAGACCAGCACATAATGTTTGCTGTATGTCCCTGTGTGGCAAGTTTCAAGTCCACTCCAAAGGTCTCTCACAGCATGCTGTAAAAAGGTATTTTAGGTACCACATTCAAAAACAACCGAAATTAATGTTTTAATGGTATCCAAAGGATTCTCCTTTACATTTTAGACTTTTCATACAGTGACTATGCTGGGACAATCATGAAACGATCAACTCATGAGGATGTTAATATCGTTGGAAGAATACTGGAACCTCTTGCAATGCAAAGAAAACAAACAATTGTGGCTAACTACATCTACAGAGCAGAATATGTAAGCAGCAGCAAGTTGTTGTGCCAGGTACATTTGGATGCAAATCAACTACTCGATTTATGGATTTAACTTCAAGAAACATTGAAATCCATATAAACAATGAGAGTACATAAATGCATAGGTGAAGAACTCCTGTTCTTACTCAAAGACTAAGCAATACAATTCGACATCACATATCCGAGATAGTTTATGAGCAAGGCTCATGTAATGTGTCAAGGTACATAACTGATGACAAATGTAGCAGATATACTCAACCACAGGTTTGACTTGCATAATTTAACTTTTGGTGGTAACAAATGATATGATGAACCCATAGTCTACATTTGAGGGGAGGACTAAATGTAAAGTACTGGGTGTTCCATGTGAAGGTACTGTTCGGTTAAAAGGAATCTCAAAAAAAAAAAGGCATTATTGTTATGCTAAGGGGAGGATATGAATGAAAGATCAAGTTTTCAATGCATTTGAAGGGATTATTTAAAAAATTGCAGGTTGTGATTGACAAATTTTAGGGTTAAAAAGCTTTTTCGTTGAAAAGTAGCAACTCAAGCCAACTCAAAGTACTGCTCGTCTTAGAAGTACTGGCTTTAAGACAACTAAGTTACTGTTCTAAACGTTCGTCAAAGGTCCAAACGCGCAATTTAGCGATACAGACGAATTTACAATGGTGACCATTCTTTGTTAATCCCATGCCGCAACCTATACATGCTCAACTGAATAGCCATATTTCTCTTCACTTCAATTCTTTTTTATCACAAAGTTGTAAATCAACCTCCGAACGTCAACATCAATTTCATATCATAATGCAATATCTCGCACCTGTAACAAACACAACATGATTGCTTGTGTAGAGAAGACTGCGCATAATGCTGATTTTTATCAAATCATTGATTATCTCACTGGATGCTCAATTAACTACTCTTTGTTAGGTTGATCCTGATCTTCATGGTCGTGTGCATCAACAATTTTGCTAGCAGCTTCTCTAAGAGTAATCCAATGAGGGCCTCACATTCGGTATGGTAGCTGGAAAAAGGGTTTTGATTTCAGATGAACCATTAGAGGCTGATCTACTATTCGAATCGAAGAGAGGGTGTTGAATGTTTTCCAATAGCAAGTTATTTGGGACTCGCTCAGAGACATTATGCTATGAAGGGAAATTTGGCACAACTACTTTTCTAAACCTCTGTTATAGTGCCCTCAGTGGAAGTAATTTATTCATGTCTTTACTTCACTGTCTTAGTCCTACAAGAGTAGACATCATGGAAACAATTGGGACGAACATAGCAATCAGCTCTGGTAGATAGCAACCTACCAAAAATTTCAACTTTCTTTGATGATAATGAATAGTGAATGCTAGGAACATAATTCAAATGTTACAATCCCTTTTCTCTGTTAATCCTAGAGTTCATTCAACTGTTTTTAAAAAGCAATTAGATGGGAGTAACCAAGACCTCATTAGGGATCTACAATCTTAGGCAGATTCAACGTGTGATAATACAAATCGTTTGTTAAACCATTGTAAGTTCTTCTTGATACTGTTAACTAGTTTCCGCATAGTTAATTGTATTACGTCAGTGTTTCATTGTTATCGACTTGGATTTATTCAAGGAAGAAACATCCTTTACAGGCTAAAGGCTTATTATACTAAGGTATATTGATCCTACAAGTGGTATCAGAGCGTCTCAAACATCTGGAGGCTTGTTAATTGTATTACGTCAGTGTTTCATTGTTATCGACTTGGATTTATTCAAGGAAGTAACATCCTTTTCAGGATTCTTCTAGTTCAAACTGCAAGTTCTCCAAGGGATGCTCAAGGTACCCCTACTCAAAGTGCTGCTCAAGATAGTAGTCTTCAAGGTACTGCTGACTTCCAGGGTACTGCTGCAACTCAAGGTACTGCTGATCTTCCACGATCTCCCAATGATTATACTCCCATAGATGCGTCTTAAACATCTGGAGGAGATGAGGGACTTTTGGATCTATATGCTTTAAACAGGGAAGTTAGGAGGCTCAAGAAGCAAACCATTTCTCAGGCCAAACAGATTCGCAAGCTCAAGACCAAACTCAAGAAACTGTCAAAAAGGGTACAGCCAGTGGTCAAACATCACGCTTTTTGGGTAGAAAGTCAGAATCTTAAGAAGCAAAAGAGACAAAGACAAAAGCAAAGGAAGAAGGTGTCTTCAGTCAAACTAGGGAGGAATAAAGATGAAAGTAATTTGTCTGAAGAGAATAATGATCAAGATGACCATACAGCCTTTGTTACTCCTGACTTAGAAAGAAAGAGTGATGAAACAGAAGAGGTGATAATTGAAGAAAAGGATACCTCTGATGTAAAAAGTGGGGATACTGAAGAATTGGATTTGGAGAAAATTCAAAGTACTGCTAGACAAAGTACTGTTACTCCAAGGACGTTAAATTTTGATGATGAAGCAGGTCCTTCAAGTCCAATTCGTCCAACTCAAGAAGAAGAGCCTGAAGAACAGTTCAAAGATGATGAATTACTTGCTGATATTCTTCTCAATAGAACAAGAGGCTTAAGCATTCCTGGTCCCATGCAATCTCAACCTCAACAGCCAACTCAAGCTACTGACCCAAAAGAAAAAGGTAAAGGGATATTGGTTGAAGAACCCAAAAAGAAGAAGTTAACTCTTCAACAAATCAGAGCTTTGGAGACTAAAAATGATGAGGAAGTTGCTAGAAAGATTCAAGCAGAATGGGATGCAGAAGAAGAGAGAAAAAGGTTGGAAGCTTTGAAGAAACCAAAGACTATTTTGAAGAAACCTACATCTCTTGTACAAGAAAGGAATCAAATGATGAGTTTCTTAAAGGGTCAAGGATACAAGAATTTGCAAAAACTAAAGTATCCACAAATGAAGGAACTGTATGACAAAGTTCAAGAATCCATCAAAGATTCATTCAAGGATTTTATTCCAATGGGCTCAGAAAAGGAAAAGCAGATGTTACAAGAGAGAGATGCAAAGAGACTCTTAAGGAAGAGAAAAGCTACAATTACAGAAGAACAGCCATCAAAGAAGCTTAAATTGAGGACAGAGACAATTGATGAGCTCAGAAACTATCTTAGGATTGTAGACTTTGAGCAGAGTGCACAAGATAGAGAGTCACT
>BQNB010149703.1:0-16135 GCA_026074375.1 Tanacetum coccineum | reverse complement strand
AAAAAAAGAACTAGGTGAGAAAATATGTTAAATGGGTTATACGTAGAACATTTAAATAGCTGATTTGCATTATATCATATAAAATGACAACACTTTTTAGATAACATCAGGTTTTGAATGCCTTATTGATCTCCTAGGGCCCCCAAAAACTCAAGCACGACCCTAGTTACTTTGAGATGTGTTTGTGTGAGTCTTTTTTACTCAGATGTATGCGGCCTCATCAGGTTAATCCCGAAACCCTTTCTGACCCTTTTGATTACCCTGATTACCCCAAATTACACAACTAGCGAGGTTTAAAAAATCCTGACCTATTATGAGAAAAAACTAAGAGACCTTACCACTAACCGTTTTTCTTTCTTGTGAAGTGGGGCTGGAAAAACGATGAATTAGTTTAAAAAATACTCCAAAAAGAGGAATCATAAGTCATTATAAAAAAAGGTACATTTGTCATTTTCCCTTTTTATACACTTTCCCAAACAGCCTCAAAATGCTTATGTCTCATTTTAAGATAATTGTCATATTATATCTTATACATACAAAGTTTCATAATTTATCAGTGACAACCTAAAATGCAATCCAAACACAAAATCAAACAAACCTAAATATGTTGCAAGCGACGAACAACAAAGCTTTAATATTATTACTAAAATAATATGCATAATAATGATAATGAAGATAGATAATATAAAAAATTATGTTTTACCGGGCAGCAAAAGGATTGGGGTAAAACCGTAAAAAGATATTAGCAGTGAATACTGACCTACCTTAATTTATTTTGCTATCTTTATATTTTTTTCCCGCCAAAACATTATGTGATTGACAACGCCTAAATTATACATGTTTTCGGCGGTGTTATTTGCATTTATTTGTTTATTTCTCATGAACTTTTGGTACTTAATCAAGTATATTTGCTATTATATATTCTAGGTATGTGTCATGGAAGAAAACAAAAGAATACACGAAGATAAGAAGCTTAAACGAAGAAGTAAACTCAAGATAAAGATCCCCCGACACATGTCCACAGTTTTGGCCATAACTGGAGCATACGAACTTAGATTGAGTTGATTCAAGCGGCCACGGAAAGAGAATTTAATAATCTAAATTATGGAAAAACGTTCAAGAGCTAAAGTATTACCAAGATTTTCGGATTTACTATTGAGTACAACACATTTTCTGGTCCAGTAATTCCTCTACCATTCATTACCCAACTTGGTCCGCCAAGTACCTTTAAACCCATAAAATAACCGCCCTCTAGGATGTTTGGATGAATAATCTCTTATTATATAATCAAATACAAATCTCAAGAAGAAGATCCAAGAAAAGGCCAAAGTACGGCGCACTTTTCTCTTGTGCGCCGCACTTCTGATCGAGTCCCTAAAACCGCCGCACATAAGTAAAGCGCTGCACTTTCATTCAAACTTCCCAAAGAAACAGATAAAGTCCCAATAAATGATGAGTGCATTAACTCCCTTAGTGCGTCGCACTTTTTCTCAAGTGCGCCGCACTTCTACCCGAAATCAGCCTATAAAATGCGAAGAAGGATTTCTTCTTTATACTTTCTTTTTCTACATTCTTTTCTTTTCTTTTTCTTCTTGTATCTCTTTCTTTCTTTCTTTCTTTCTATTTCATGCTGTCTTTTCTTTCTCTGATTCTTTCTTCTCTCCTTTGCCCTTCTTGGCTATCATACTATTCATTTTTCTTTCTCTTCTTCTCTCTCTTTCTATTCTCCTCCTTTCTTTCTCATTCTCTTAGCTTCTCTTCAAAAGCTTTTCTTTCACCTATTTCCTTTCTTTTCTCTTTCATTCTTCTACATTTTCTATCTCTCTTTCTTTCTTTTCTTCTCTAGGCCTTTCTTCCTCCCTTCTTTCTTTCTTTCTATTCATTCCTTTTCTCTTTCTTTCGTTCTTTCTTTCTTTCTTTTCTCCTTCATTTCCTTCTTTTCTACCCCTTTTCTGTGATTCTCCTGTTTCTCCTTCTCTTTTCTTTCTTCTTCTTTCTTCTCTTTCCCTTTCTTCTATCGCTATCTTCTTTCTATCTTCTGTGTCTTTCTTTTTCATCCTTATTTCCTATTCTCTTATCCATTTCTGTCTTCTTCCTTCTTTCTACTTTCCTTTCTTTCCGTTTCTTCACTATTCTACTACTTTCTTTCCCTTTTCTTTCCTTTCTACTTTCTATTCTATCTTTTCTCCTTTCCTTCTTCTCTTTCTTTCTTCTTGTTCTCTTCTTTGCTATCTTCCCGCTCTATTCTATTTCTCTTTCTCTTTCTCTATTCTCTTTCTCTTGTTCTTCTCTTTATCTTTCTCTTTCTATTCTTTCTTTCTCCTTTTCTATTCTCCACTTTCTTTTTCCTTTCCTCTTTCTTTCTTCTTTCTTTCCTTTCTTCTATTCTCTGGAATCTTTCTTCTTTTTCTATCTTTCTTTTTTTGATTTCTCTTTCTTCTCTTCTCTTTCCTTTCTTCTTTTCCCCCCTTTTTTTCCTCTTCCTTTCTCTTTCTTTCTCTGTGTCTCTCTCTGGCTTCTTCGTCCTACTCCTTTCTTTCTTTCTTTCTTTTCTATCTTTATCCCTCTCTTTTTCACTTTCTCTCTTCTCCTTTCCTTTTTCTTCTTTTCTCTCCTTTTTCTCTGATTCTTTTCTTTTCTTCTTTCTCTTCTTTCTATTTCTTTCTTCTTAATTTATCTTCTCTTTCTCTTTCCTCATCTTTCTTTCTTCTCCTAATTCTTTTCTTTTCAACCTTTCTGTTTCCCTTCTCTGTTCTCCTATCCCCTTTCACTTTCCTCTCCTTTCTTTTCTGCCTTCTAATTCTTTCTTTCTATTTCTTTCCATCTTTTCTTTCTTCTCTTTCTTTTCTCTTTCCTGCTTCTTCCTTTCTGTTCTTTCTGCTCTTTACTAGCTTTCTTCTTCTTTAGAGCTTTACTACTTCACTTTCTCTTTCTTATCACTTGGACATCTTTCCTTTCTTTCTAGTCTTATCCTGTTCTTTCATTCTATTCCTGTTTCTTATTTTCTTCTTTCTCTAATCTTTCTTCTTTCTATTCTTTCTTTTCTCTTTCTTTTCTCTTTCCTATCCTTCTTCATTTCTTTCTCTCTTTTTCTTCTCTTTTCTTTCTTTTCTTTCCTTTCTCTTCTTCCCCATCTCTACCTCTATTTCTCAGCTCTTCTTTCCTTTCTGTTCTTTCTTCTCTTTCTTTTCGGTCTCTTCTTATCTTTCTCTCTTTCTCTTCTTCTTTTCTTCTTACCCTTTCTGTTGCTTTCTAGTCTGGTCTGGCCAATTCTTTCAGTTCTTTTCTTCTTTTTCTTTCTACTTCTTCCTCTAGTCTTTCTTTCGTCTATCTCTCTGTTCTTTCTTTTCTTTCTTGTCTCTTTCGAGTCTTCTGCTTTCTCTGTTCTTTCGTTTCTAGTTCTCTCTCTTCTACACACATACTCCCCACCAAACAATTTCTCTCACATCCACCCCACACCATCTAATCATGAATTTCAAGGGTGGTGACAGCACCTTAAGGGTTCGGGTTGATTGAAATCAATAGCTTGGGTTTTATTATAGTTTTCGTTTGAGAGAACTAATTGTCGAATCGTTGATCATTTGTAAACTTGGTATAATTCTACAACTCTTTAATATGAATTATTTCTGATTCATGATGAATTATGTGTTTTGTTACTTTGATTATGGAGTAGTGTTCTTATGTTTGTTTTGGCATAATGTGATCTTTGATATGGAGCATTTGGATATGTGTTTATTGAATTGGTAAAACGTATTTTATATAAGAATATAGGCCGAAAGGGTTCTTTTATATATGTGTTCTATAAATCCATCTAATATATTGATTATAATAACTTATAAAGGCTGAAAAGATTTATAGCTTGTGATAACTCTATTTTAAACACTATTCCAAATACGTCATTATCTAAGTGATCATTGCCTAAACAAACATACCTTAATCATTTGATTGAATCATCTTTTAATTGCTTTCTTTGCAATAGTTAATTTATGTACGTTTTGGTTAATTTGATCCGTGACAATCTTATTAACCTTAACACCTTAATTACAAACTGTGAAAACTTTAATTTCCGTGGAACGACCTGGACTTACCTAAAGCTATACTAGACACGAACGGGTATACTTCCTGAGTGTTGTGTTTTAGTCAAAACTGGTATTTCTAGTATTATAAATTTAAAGCTTGAAAAACACACATCAAAGTTTTTTGCGCCACTGCCGGGGAATTGTTTAAGTTGTTATAGTTTGTTGCTTAATTATGGTGCTATTTTGTTTCTCAAAAATTTTCAAACCTGTCGTACCGTTTTCTAGCAAACAGAAACAAAAAAAATCATTTTTCTCCAGGAAGTACGCCGCATATCTTATTTGTGCGCCGGTTTTCTTGTAAACCCAGAAAGTACGTCGCACTTTAAATAAGTACGCCGCACTTTCTGTAGATTTTTCACAAACATAATTTTGTTTCAAAAACCAAAACCAAAACCCCCCAATTTGCTAGTCTTAGGTTCTATAATCATTTGGACTTGTATTTTATCTGATTATATGCCTTGTGTATTTGTAATTATCTAGTTTATGATAATATTCGGAAAAAAAAATAATCTTTCATTTATCCTTATTTGCTATATAATTAAATTAAAATATATATAATATATAAATTTAAAAAATTATAAAAAAATATATATGAAATTTATTTATTTTATTTTGAATATTATCCAATTAGCCTTAACTATATATATAAATGTCTTTTTGCAAAATGCTTAACGTATGTATAAATCCCCTATCTTTCGGAAAACAACTAGTAAGTCTAATATATAAATTAAATAAAAATTTAATAAAAAGGTCTTGTAAATTTAAAATTATCCAAAAAGAATCCATTCAGATCGAATCACACAAATCTTCCACCGAACATCCTATCGTTAATGACTTTATCATCATAAATATACCTGAAGAGAACCCAAACAAATACTTCTCCGATCTGAATGATTTCAACTATGTGAGAAAGTGCTAAGACTGTAGCACCGACTCCTAATTCTGCCATTATTCAACTCGATGTTGATGACAACTTTGTTATCAATAGTACTCACTTAAATATGATTCGGGAAAATAAATTTGATGGTTATCTGCGGGCCGATCCGCATGACCACATCCGTGAATTTCTCGCAATCTGCAACATGTTTAGATACGGTGAAACGCAGAGTGAAGCTGTTAAGCTTTTGATATTTCTTTTTTTCCTTGTGCGATAAAGCTAAAACCTAGTTTAACGAACTTAATGAAGAATCTATAACATCGTGGGAACAAATGAGAAGAGCTTTTATAAACAGATTCTTTCCACCTTCGTTATTTAAAGCCATCTTTGCTCGAAATTAGAAATTTCTCTCAAGACGTATGTGAAAGTCTAACCGAAGCTTGGTTAAGACTGAAGAAAATGCTTCGAAAATGCCATGGGCATGGTCTGACCAAACGAGCTATTATTCAAATATCTAATCCACAGTCTTAGACGAACCCACTCAAGGAATCCTTGACATAATTGCTGGAGGAATCCTCCTCTACAAAAGCCCGAATCAATCTTTTTAATTTCTCAAGGACAAAGTCCTATTCAAACTTGATTGGTCCATTAAATCTAAAAACAAACATCATCAAAAATCCGTTTCCTTCGCCGATGGAAGTGATAGTAATACTGATAATTCTCGATTTATGGAAAAATTAAAGGCTATGGATTCTCAAATTATAAGTTTAAATAAAGAATTGTAAGATATACGTAACAAATACAATGAGATCAGAAAGGGAAACGCTTATAAAAACCACCTAAACGATGACATGCCGATGTGTGAACGTCATGAAGCAAATTACATCCAATCTGAAGGTAATAAAGACCGAAATCATCATGATTCACATTCTCACCAATCCCATCATGATCGTAATGATTCTGAGAAATCGCTCATAGAATTAAACAATGATGTGAGAAATGACCTCAAAGATTTCAAAAGATGTATCCATAGCATGAGAACTGTTCATTGGAAACTTTTTGCTATAGACGATGGTAAAACCACCGGTGCTTTACCTATTAAAAAGTCTAAACCTATCAACCAAGAACCTCAATCTAAAACTGATTTCAAAAAATTAATGACTAAATTCTTGGATGATCAAAGGGTTTCAAATATGTTTGTCAAAAACAACGTTAATGATATAATTTTAAAAATAAAGAAAAACGAAAAGAAATTCCAAACTAAAATAGAAAACATGGAAAGAAAAACAGATGAATGTGTCCAAGTCCAAAACAGAATCTCTTCAATAACCAAACCGACTATGGAACTGGCCATCCTCCTCCTCAAGCTCACACCGAGCAAGGGAATGTCGTATTCACCGGGAGTGGAAAGTCCGATGATTCTTCGAAAACTCAAAAAGATTCACCACCTCCTATTATCGTTAACAATAAAATCGGAAAAGATAAACCAATTAAGACATCAAAAGGAAACTATCACATTGTAAAACAAAATAAATATCCATTCCGTGAGTATATACCAAAGACCCCATACCCTCAACGTTTAATGGTGGATCATTCCCACTTGAACCGTATTGTTAAGGTATCTTAAATCAAAATAATAATAATAATAATAATGGTAGTAATAATAAATAATAATTAAAAAAAACCTAGATCTAGAATATATATATATATATATATATATATATATATATATATATAATAATAATAATAATGATAATAATAAAATTTTTTGCAGTTTGATAAGTTTGATGTGCATGGGCCCGTGTATTTCTTACTCGATTTCTGCATCCAAAAAGAATGTTTCAAACTTTGTGGTTGTGTTCGCTGGAAACCCTCACGAGACTATAACTCGTCCACTCGGGACACCGAGGGGTTTAAAGGCTTGTTGCATACGCTAAATGCAACCGTGGTGCCTACGAAAGTGCGCTTTTGTATTTAATGTTTTTCTTGTAGTTGTGTCTATTTTGCAGATTAAATAAACAGGTGAAGCTTGGATTGGTGGTTGGAATTTTACACTTTTGGATACTTATATTATTGAAATTATATTTAATGTGGTAGAATACACATGCTTGAATTTCGTTCGCATCATATCCTTCATATTTCAACCAAGAACTTAAGAACCTTAGGAAGTACTGTTTTCCTTTAAATTTTCCCTATTTTCTATATTTATCAGTTCTCACATTGAGGACAATGTTCAACTTAAGTGTGGAGAGGTAGAAAATAGGAAAAGTTAATCATGTCCCTCCATGTTTGCCCTGCAGAAATTTTCAAACTTTCAACTGATATTTTCTGGAAAATTAATGTACAATTTTATATGTATAATATAAAAGTATTGAAATTCCAAAATTACCCTTGAGGACAAAGGTAATAAGGAAAATTCACATAAAAATATCGTACGTTTAACAGTAAGTGTTCACCGGGTCGTTTATACCCCAAAAATATGAAATGAGACGTCGTTCTTATTTGGACAATGATTTTAAATTGGGTTCAAAGTGTTTTTGAATTGGTTTTCTAATTCTACACATAAAAACACATAAAGCTTGCAAAGGAGATTAAACGACTAAACAAATAAGCTAAAAACGATAACGGGATTAAAAGAAACGCGACTAAAGGCAAGTATACTAATTTTAAATCCTTCGGAAACAAATTTAATTCCTAATCCTAGATAATGATAAAAGAAATTTTAAATTTTTTTCTTTGATTAATTTTCTATTTTTTATGATTTTTTAAAGTTTAAAACAAAATTAATTCACTAAAAATACTAAACTTGGAATTAAAAATTTAAGAAAAATTCTAAAAATAGCTAACGATTTAAATTTACAGGATAAATACTAACTACGAAAATGCTTAAACCAATAAGCCTAGAAAAAGCTAATTAGCACTCGAAGTGCTTATTTAAACATGAGCTCAAAAAGGTGTTAAAAATTAATAAAAGTTGCACTTTAAAGACGTAAAAGTCCCAAGGGATGCTTGTTTGTGAGTGTGGTGTTGAAGTGTTAAAAGGGTAGAGGTAGGTTGAGGTGAGGGGTTCGAGCTTGCTCACCCCTGATTTCCCTACTTCCCCTTTTTTTTTCTTTTTGCAAAATTTTTTTAAAAACAAAGTTGTTAAGCAGCTGAAAATAAGCTACTTTTGTGAAAGTAACTTTTTTGAAAATCACTAATAAGCTACAAAACAGCTTAATTCTATGACAGAAAACACTTAACTCTTTTTTAAGCTTTTTCACAATAACTCAAAGAAACTAATAAGCTAAAATAAGCTCAAACAGAATCAAATAAGCTATGACTACCCTAAATCTTTCCTAATAAGCAACTTGAAACTAAATTTAAGCAAAAATGATAAGCCATAAGCTAGAAAAACCAATAAGCATTCTGATGAAAAACTGGTTTGAAAACAGACAAAAGAGTAACTTTGAGCTTATTTTTCAATAAGCAAATAGAACCTTATTGACTATTAGCTTATACCTCTAGAAAGCTTAACCTAAGATCTATCTAAAACTTTAATCAGAAATGACTTTGAAATCCAAATAAGCTATAAAAAGGCTAATTGAAAAAGCTACATTTAACTGTTACACTATTTTTTTGGTTTTTTTAAAGTTTAATGTAAATGACAAAGTACTGATTTTAATCCTAAAAACAGATAAGCTAATAAGCTAATTATAACTAATTAAGCTTAAACAGATTAAAAGCGACCTACAAACTACTTGTACACTAAATTTCAGAAGCTAATTCCTACTCTAACTAGCTTAATTCTAAGCTTGAAAATGGCTGTTTAGAACCTTTTGACTGCAATGCATTTGACATTTTTATGAAAAAACTCAAAACCAAAGAGTGCAGGCTTAAAGACTTGTTTCTACATTTTTTTAAAACTCCAATCAACAGCAAAATTATCTAGAAACAAGTTAAACCAAAAGAGCTTAAGGATCTGAGCTTATTACAACAAATCAATACATTCAACTCACAAACTTGCAGATAGCTAGATTAACCTAACTAAAATCCTTAAAACCTAATCATAAAACTTAGAAATGAGATTTGAATTTGGCTTAAAGAACCAAATGGTATTTAACAACACTAATTTTAGTTAATGCTGTCATAAACCAAACACCCCTTTAAGTAATCTAAATTCATTTTAAGCTTATGCTTTTGAATCAAGGTTCAAATTACAAATACCAATAGTAAAGAAACTATAATCAAACTAATGGAGCAGGATTTAACAATCAAATTAACGCCAGAACAATAAGCTACTTAACTATGCTAATGTTTTTGAGTTTTTTCACTGTTTTATAGAAAACTACTAGCAGATTAAGATCTATACTAATAATTGAAATCAATTAGCATCTAACAGCTACAACAAGCATTAATAAGCTACTTTAAACTATAATAAGCAGGCTAATAGCAGTAATAAGCTAAATTGCAAATTTATACTAGAAAAAGTAAATGGAAACTTACAGAAGCCTCTGCACAAAACAAGGCTGTTAAATGCTCTTATAAGCTAATCAACAAGCTCCAGCTTATCCTAGGATAAACTGGTGTGGTCTTGGAAGCCCATCCAGATTTGGCTTCCCTTCCATACTAAGATGTGGTAATTTATATGGGAGGATTTGAGTATCACTAAGCTTAGTTAAGCTTTAGGAGCTTAACTAAGTATACAAGTAGCTTATTGGTTTTAATCACAACTTATTGAGCTTAAAAGAGCTTAAGAGAGCTTATTTAAATCATTATGTATTTAAAGTAAAAACATGAATTAACAATTTATCACTATGAAAAGTAACTTTTTTTATTAATAAACTAATTACAAGATGTTAAAAAAAATTACATTTAATGAAAAACTATAAGCTAAAATTACATTCAATAAGCTAAATTACATTCTACACTAGATAAATAAAAACTAGACAAGTTGTGAGTGAGAGTGAGGCTCCTTTTATAGGCCAAGAGGGAAGGTTCTAGGCTCATTCAGACGCTCCCATAACTTTGATCCTGGCCCTATCATCTTCTAATCAATCATTGGATACCTATTTAAGTAAGCCCTTGATGAAAATATAGCACAAAACGGATTGACCAACGTGGCAACATCCTATTTGTTTGGAGCTTTTGTGCTTCTTTTACATTGAATTCAGTGTAATTTTTCCTTCCTTGTGTGTTTCTTTGGTAAAAACGTGGCATTTTTTAAAATGTTTATAGTATTTATTTCCAAAAACTTGTGTCAGTCTGGACCAATCATGAGCTTTTGTACGTTTCGTAATGTGACATAGCTTTGGTACTCCTAATTCTTATTCCACATAGGTTGAGTGATGGGATAGGATGTTAAAACAACCCTTCTAAATTGATTAAGGGTAATTAAGGGTGATAGATGAATAGTAAATGTTTTCCCGCTTTCTTTTCTTATAACGTTGTTTGACCTGACCATTTGAATGTTTGACTTGGGCCTCATTTTAAATGAATAGGATATATGGCCATGGATAAAGTTTATATTTTGATTAACAACATTAGTCCCTAATGTAATAAAGGACTAATAACGTGTTATTCCTTTTAAGGACTTTAGGGTAAATACGGTTCAAAAAACAAATAAGCTCATTTGTAATTTTGAAGTTTTTGTCATCATGTGGGTTGACCATAGTGTTTGACATGGATAACTTTGTTGACCAACTTGATCAATTCACCCGCTCTTGTGTCACTCATATCCGCTCGTGCCCATTTTTGGCTCTTTTCTTGTGATATTTGCAATATCCGTATCTACACATACAAAAGACAAAATACACATAAACAAGTATAATTATGCACATTTTCATCTTTTTAGGGTTTGTTTTGATATCAAAAAGATATGTGATTTCTCACATATCAAAATTCCCCAAACTAAGTATTGTCAGTCCCTCACGCAATGTTATATGCTTAAAACCAAACACTACCAAAAACCTCCCTAAACGAATCCCTTTGAAAAGTGCAAAGTCCGTTTTGTGGGAAATTAAGAAATCACAAGTTTTAAAACACCCCGTTTTTCCATTTTTCAAATATTTTTCCTTTTTTTTTGATTTTCATAATTTCCAACTTACAACTTATTCATGTGTGACATAATGTATTGCTTTCATTATTCATTGATAACTTTTAGGATCACGGAACAAAAAGCACAAAAAGTGTCCAAATGGATAAATTCATCGTCCCCGACTTTCACCTCTCCAAGCCAAGCTTAAAAACAAGATCATTGTAAAATACAAGTTATGATGCTAACACTACTCATAAAAGCTAATTGTGTATTACTTTTCCTCCCTTATTCCTAAATTTTGTATCTCAAGATTTTATTTAAGTCATATACCCGAAGGCTCTTTAAGACTTTATTTCGATACTTATTAATTCCAAAAATAAAGCGTAACGGTTAAAAACGCAATAATTAGTTCCTAGCCCTTTTCAAAAGATCAAATGTTATCAAAATTAAAGTCCACATCGAGGAGACCAAAATTTGGCTTTTATTAGGTTACTTAAGCAAGACACCATTCATGTCATATACCCTTAGGCTCTTTAAGACATAAATGGACCAATCTTATTTGCACCATATACCCGAAAGCTCTTTAAGACTTTATTTCGATACTTATTAATTCTAAAAATAAAGCGTAACGGTTAAAAACGCAATAATTAGTTCCTAGCCCTTTTTAAAAGATCAAATGTCATCAAAATTAAAGTCCACATCGAGGCGACCAAAATTTGGTTTTTATTAGGTTACTTAAGCATGACACCATTCATGTCATATACCCTTAGGCTCTTTAAGACATAAATGGACCAATCTTATTTGCACCATATACCCTAAGGCTCTTTAAGGTACAAACAAGACAAAAATTAAGCAACAATATCCATTCCATATACCCTAAGGCTCTTTAAGGAATGAATAAGGCTATAATTTCACTTATTAAATTCTACTTACCCCATATACCCTAAGGCTCTTTAAGGGATAAGCAAAATATTTATTTTTATTTTTACTATGGGCTTTCTTTAGAAGACTACCACATCGGTTGTGAGCCGGCAAGAGGCAGTAAACTTTTATCAGACCACAATTTTTATTCTTATTATATTTATATTTGATTATATATTTATTTATTTATTTATTATTATTATTTTAATATATAAAGAAGACTTCTTTTTAAAAAATTCAAGTATAAATTTGAACTAAGACTAAAAATTTTGCTATACTCTACATAAAAATTGTTGATTTAAGCTTAATCTCCAAAAACAACACGTATTTTTAATCCGGTTAGGAGCTTATGGGAGAAAAAAACCACAAATTACATACATGAGCTCTTAAGATTTCCAAATAATCCTTGCATAGCATCCAACTCATGATCAACTCTATCATTTTTGGTTCTTCGTGAATTTCCGCTAACACTTAGCCTAAAAGTTAAGGAACAGGCTATAGCTCAACACGCTCGATCGGGTCAAAATTTATTCTTATTCTACCCAATAGGAAAGTCAAAATTGTGACAAAACACTTATTTTATTTTTGAAATTTTTTAAATTTTTTCATATTTTTAAAATTTTGGTGGGAAAACGGGGTACGTGAGAACAACGGGAAAAGGTAGGTAAGATCATATCAAAGATATACTACCCCATACTAAAATTAAATATTGTCCTTAATGTTTCCTAAACTAAGGCTTATAACCCCATACTAGAACTCAAAAGTCGAATGCATGATCCAAGCATGGAGAAAGTATCACACAAATCTTAAGCCGTTTATCAAGTATGCTAAAAGATAAATGTTAGTCGATAATAATCTTAGGATACCAGATTTCCCCAAACAAATTACAAGCAAAGGCTAGGAAGCTCGAGTGGACCGAGACAAAACACCAAACACGACAGTCTTTAGAAGATTTTGGGTCAATCCTACAAAAAATCACACTTACAAACATCAAGAATTAGACGAGTACAAGCCTCCTCACATCACAATAGAAATAAGAAAGAAGATAAAAGGATAAGCCTAGGGTGCCTCCCACGAAGCGCTTTGTTTTTGGTAACCGAGTCACATAGCTTGACTCGATCCCCGAATTCATTCATCCTTGGAGAAAGTGTGGAGATCTTGGACTACCTTGGGTGGTAAGTTCCATCCGAAGTAATGCTTCACACGATGACCATTCACCTTAAAGTTTGGACCATCGGGTTGAGATAACTCGATGGTTCCGTATGGAAAAACTTTGGTGATGGTGAAAGGTCCTGACCAACGAGTTTTAAGCTTTCCGGAGAATATCTTAAGACGAGAGTTGAAGATTAAAACTCGATCACCAACATTGAAAATGCGGTTTTTGATCTTTGAGTTATGAAGCTTCTTCGTTCTCTCTTTATATATTAAAGAATTCTCGTAAGCTTGATCACGAAGCTCATTAAGTTGAAGCTTCCAGTGATCACCCGCGGTTTTAAGATTGAAATTAGCATGTTTTAAAGCCCAATATGCTTTATGCTCTAACTCGATATGTAAATAGCAAGACTTCCCGATAATAAGAACCCATTTTACCTTTATAAACTTGTTACTCCTTAGCTCTAGTGGCGAAGATGTGTATCCTTACCAAGCTTATGATAGAATACTCATCACGATCGAGCAATTGAGCGAATTAGTTATATGTTACCACATATATTAGTTGAGTGATTTGAGTGTTTTCATCTACCTATTTCGTGAGGTGTTTGGTTGTGTACTTGTAATAGATCGAATAAATGCTTAAATGGAAAAATCCTTAGGGATAAATTTTTGTAAACTTCTAAAGGCTACTTGAGGACAAGTAGGATTCAAGTGGGGGGATATTTGATGACATCAAATAATGTCACTTTTATAGCATCATTTATCCCATATAAATTACCCATTTTGTATAATTATTGCAAGAATTGTTACATAATCGTTGTATTGAGAATAGCAATAATTATGGAGTAATTGGTGAAGATTAGCAAAAAGGCCTGCAGTTTTGGAGCTTAAATGAAGAGTTCAAGAAAGTCTATTGATCTGACAGCCAATACGCCATATTATTCTAGACCTATACGACGTATCCAAGACTTTGATGAATTAAAAGACCATTGCCTGACTTTGAAGAATACGTCATATCTAGATCCATGATATGCTGTATATAATACTTTGGTCAACGAAGAAGAACCAACTGGATTTACCTTAATTCTCCAAATCGATCGTAATAAAATACGAAAATAATTATTCTCGACAAATAAAATTATACATGTCGACATTCGTTCACATGAACTTATAAAGTAATAATTATGGCGTCGAATATAAGATCGTCATACGCGTCGAAAAACTTAGGTTGTTACATGGAGCTTACGCAAAATTACCCAATATGTCATATCCCACATCGCCCGATACGACGTATTGATCAATTTCCAAACTCTATAAATACAAAACCCTAAACTCAGTTTTAGGTATGCAAGTGAAGCCCTAAACCACCAAGTCGACTAGCAGATGAATAAAGGAGCATAGAAGGTCAGAAAAGAGCCTCAAGATCATAGGAAAACTCTTGTAATCTTCACACAATCCAATACGTGTTCGGTTAAGGTTTCTTTATTTTTAATCGTTCATATATGAAACCGTGTATATTTTTATAGTGACTATCCGCTGATACCTTTAGGTATCATCCATCTTTATTAAGGTTTAATGTTTGGTTTGTTTATATCGATTGCTTAATTTATCATTGATTGTTAATTATGTTTATCAATTTATACTCGCTTATGTGCGTAAGTATGTGACCTATCATTCAACTAGGTCTAGTCCTACATATTTAATGCGCTGGAACTTCCGTGTTGTGTGGGCGTAGGCTAAGAGTCCTGGATAGCTCTCCATATCTACAATTTATATAACTAGAATCATAGGATCACAAATAATGCCCTATCTTTACCTTTGGTTTAGTAAACAAGTTGGACTAGTAGGTTACCTGGGATCAACAAATGACGTTCTGATTTCCTTGGTAAAGACTTGGACAATAGACTACTAGTATATAAGATGACGTTAAGCAGTAAGTTAGTAAAGTCTCAATGAGCTAGGGTTTAGTAAGATCACCATTATTAATCTACTAAGATAGATTATAATCAACAAAAGGTTGCTTTATGCGGATACGTCTAATTGTAACAGAATTAGCCTGTCTTGGTTTTAGGAAGAAGCACCGCCTAAATCTAGGAATGATATACCCCTTCGAGATAAGACAATCATTGCACTAATAAACAAAACCTGAAATTATTCATGGTTGATATGTTTTCCTTACATTAGTTTTTGACCGCCCCTCTATCATTTGTTTATCTTCTTGTGTATATTTATTGCTTTATTTGTCATCAAAACACTATGTTAGATAACCCAAACTCGTGCCAGTCTCTCAGGCTGAAAACTCCCCTTTCGCCATTAGTTTAGGATTAACTTAGATTTAACATAGAATATAATAAATTAGGACTAACTTAGATAACTAAAAAATTGATAGAATTAGGAATTAACGCTCTTGCTCTTAGTGATCGACACCCTACTTACTAATGAAGCTACAACTGATCGGTGATGACATCAAATAACGTCTATTTTATAGCATCATTTATCCTATGTAATTAACCCATTTTGTATAATTATTGCAAAGAATTGTAATTTAATCGTTTGTATTTGAGAATTGCAGTAATTATGGAGTACTTGGTGAAACTTGACTAAAAGGCACACATTCTGGAGCTTAAACGAAGATATTTTGAAGATTACTGTTCTGACAACCAATACGCCGTATCCATCAAGGAAGATACGGCGTATTTGTACCTGCACTCACCAAAAGACCACGAAGGAAACAAGATCAATATGTTGTATCTAGAGAAGACCTATACGCCATATTGAAGATTTAGAAGGTGAATATTCTTGAAGATATCAAACGTGGTCCCTACTCTAAGAAACCCTCAATACGCCGTATCCAATACATTGGATACGCCTTATCGCACCGACTCCAAACCCTATAAATAGAAAACTCAAAAACAAGTTTTAAGTGTGCTAAATCATATTCTCAATACCTAAACCATAAAAGTCAATTTTCAGAGGAGAAAAAGAGCAGAAGAGGTCTTGCAACGTGATCCAATCCATAGGAGACAACGTGTAATTTCTTATACTTTTGTAATTGTTCAGTTTTTGCTATCATTCGTTAACTCGGTTAGT
>BQNB010149702.1:0-16135 GCA_026074375.1 Tanacetum coccineum | reverse complement strand
TATGCTTTGTACTTGAGATATCCAGGAGCGTCACGCCTCCGGACACGTATTCCGTCTAGGGCCCGTTTGGGGGTGTGACAACTTGGACATTTTTGCTTGGAAGCCTGCGGATATGACTGGCGTCCCAAGACACATTGCGAAGCATCGCCTAAACGTGCGGGAGGGATGTTCTCCGGTTAGACAAAAGAAAAGAGGGCAAGCGGCTGACAGAAACCAGGCAATACAAGAGGAAGTTGGGAAACTCGTGGAGGCAGAAATAATGAAGGAAGTACACTACCGTGACTGGTTGTCCAACCCAGTAATGGTAAAAAAGCATGATGACAGTGAGAGGATGTGCGTCGATTTTATAGATCTAAACAAAGCATGCCCAAAAGACGGTTATCCGCTACCGGAAATAGACTGGAAGGTGGAATCCTTGTGCGGATTCCCTTTCAAATGCTTTTTAGACGCATATAAAGGCTATCATCAAATACAAATGGCAAAGGAAGATGAAGAAAAAACCGCATTCATCACAAGTTAAGGAATATTCTGCTATACGAAAATGCCTTTTGGTCTGAGGAATGCTAGGGCAACCTATCAACGTCTGGTGGATAAAGCGTTCCATAAACAAATTGGCAGAAATCTGGAAGTGTACGTAGATGACCCTGTCATCAAAAGCCGCACGGAAGACGAGATAGTCAGAGACATAAAAGAAACATTTAGAACTCTAAGGGAAATTAACATGAAACTAAACCCTAAAAAGTGTACCTTTGGGGTGGAAGAAGGAATGTTCCTAGGGTACAAAGTCAACTCTAAGGGGCTGAAAGTGTGCCCAGACAAGGTGGACGCTGTGCTAAGTCTCCCATCTCCAAAATGTCTAAAGGACGTGCAAAAGTTAAACGGAAAGCTCGCAAGCCTGAATAGGTTCTTGGCCAAATCAGCAGAGAAGTCACTACCGTTCTTTAAAACTTTGAAAAAATGCACGAAGAAAAGTGACTTCCATTGGACCACGGAAGCGGAAGAGGCGTTTAAGCAAATGAAACAGCTAATAGCTGAGCTCCATATGCTAAAGAAACCAATGGAAAAGGAAGAGCTTATTGCTTACTTGGTCGCAGCAAAAGAGACAGTAAGCGCAGTCTTGATGACGGAAAGGGAAGCTAAACAGATGCCCATCTACTTTGTTAGCAGGGCATTAAGAGGTCCGGAACTAAACTACACGTCGATGGAAAAGTTGGTGCTGGCCTTAGCACATGCTAGTAAGCGCCTAAAAAGGTACTTTCAGGCACATCCAATAATAGTTATCATGGACCAGCTTATACAGTAGATACTATCAAGACCGAAAGTAGCAGGAAGGCTACAGAAGTGGAGCATTGAATTAGGAGAATATGCAATACATTACAGGCCTAGAGTATCAGTCAAAGGGCAGATATTAGCAGACTTCATAGTTGAAAGACCAGAAGAGGACTCTCCGGATACTCTGATGAAAGAGGAAGAGGAGCTCCCTGAACCATGGATTTTGTTTACAGACGGATCCTCCTACACGGATGGTTCTGGAGCAGGACTAATACTCACAAACCCAGAAGGGATGGAGTTCACTTACGCCTTAAGGTTCAGGTTTGATGCAACAAACAACGAAGCAGAATATGAAGCTTTGATTGCTGGACTAAGGATAGCGGAACAAATGGGTGTGAAAAACCTTCAAGCAAATGTGGATTCACGCTTAGTGGCCAATCAAGTGAACGAAACGTATGTTGCAAAGGAGGCCGACATGGTCCGCTACCTGGAAAAGGTAAAAGCACTTACAGGCGGCTTCAAGGCATTTACAATTAAGCAAATCCCCAGAAGTGAAAACAAAAAAGCTGATGCTCTAAGCAAAATAGCCTCTACAAGTTTTGCGCACTTAAGTAAGCAAGTACTAGTTGAAGAATTAAAAGAAAAGTCCATCAGTGAAGTAGAAGTATTAACGGTGGTAGAAGAAGAAGGAGACACCTGGATGACTCTTATTTATAAATACCTTGCGGAAGAAACCCTACCAGCGGATATGAAGAAATCAAGGGTAATAAAATGCAAGTCGTGGCGGTTTACCGTTATTAATGGGATCCTCTACAATTAATCTTTTCTTAGCCTATGGCTAAGGTGTGTAGGGCCACTTCAAGCCAACTATGTTCTAAGAGAGATACATAAAGGATCTTGTAGCATGCATTGCAGGCACATAATCCGTCATGGCCAAAGCCTTGCGGACTGGGTACTATTGGCCTACCATGCACAGAGACGCAAGAACGTTAATAAGAGCATGTCAAGATTGTCAAGTTCATAAACCCATCCCAAGGAATCCGCAGCAGAAGCTGACCCCAATTACATCTACATGGCCATTTTACAAATGGGGAATTAACATAGCCGGGCCTTTTCTGGAAGGACCAGGGAAATTCAAATTCTTAATAGTAGCTATGGATTACTTCACAAAATGGATTGAAGCAAAACCGGTCGCAACCATCACTGGCAATCAAATCAAAAAATTCGTGTGGGATAACATTGTTTGCAGGTTCGGACTTCCTGGAGAAATTATCTCAGACAATGGAAAACAATTCTGAGATGATCCATTTAAGGACTGGTGCGAGAAACTATGTATCAATCAGCATTTTGCCTTTGTAAAACATCCGCAGACTAATGGACTTTTAGAAAGAGCGAATAGCAACTTAGGTGAAGGAATAAAAGCAAGGTTGGAAGCAAGAAGCAAAAACTGGATGGAAGAACTCCCTCATGTTCTATGGGCACACCGCACAATGATAAAATCTAGCAACGGAGACACCCCGTTCTCATTAATGTACGGAACAGAGGTAGTCATTCCAGCAGAGATAGGCATGCCTACAATTAGGACAGTGGAAGTAGACCTGGTACAAAACATTGAAGCTTTAGAAATCAACCTTGACCTCTTGGAAGAAATAAGGGAGGAAGCAGCAATACGTGAAGCTAAGAGTAAAGCAAAAATGGAGAAGTACTATAATGCAAAAGTTAGAAATACAAGTTTCAAACCAGGAGACCTGGTATACCGCAACAACGATGCAAGCCGAGCGGAGGACACAAGGAAGCCGGGCCCCAAGTGGGAAGGACCGTACGAGATAACGGAAGCACTTGGCAAGGGAGCATACAAGTTAAAAGACCGTGACGAACAACAACTTCCGCGGACTTGGAATATCAGCAACCTCAAGAAGCGTTATGTTCACAAAATGTAAGCAACTCACCCATGCGGATTCCGCAGTGGGGGCAATGCATTCCAAATTATATTACTTTATGCATTGTAATATCTTCTAAAATTTTTAATAAAAAGTGAAGCCTAGCTACCTTCACAAATTTTCTGTAAAATTCCTTATTCTTTATCTTGTAAAGTTATCCCTTTCAATGTGATTAAGACGCGCACACAATAAGGCATGACCCAACCAAACGTTATTTCGTATAACAAAAGGGTGAGTAACCTCAAAATTAACTCAAGTATACATAAGAGGTATTGCAAATCCAGTATAGGGAGAATAACCCACAAAATATTCAAAGTAAGACTATCTTATAATCACGATATCAAACGATAGTAAGATCATAATTCAAAGGTCATAAACATTCAAATTGTACAAGTACATGTAACCACATCCAAAAAGGTCATGCATGCCCGCCGAATGTAACGAATAAAAATGCTTAGAGATATTCTTTACACAAGAAAGGCCATAACAGAAAGGTCACATGTGACTACGGCCAGTTATACTAACAAATCAATCAATATTCAGCTCAGCGTCATCAACATTAGGAAAAGAGTTAGCATCTGCACCTCTACCTTCCTGACCATCCGCATGAACAACATCATAGTCATATGTGGAAATAGGAGGAATGGAGCTTGTAGAAGCAAAAGTAACGGATAAGGCCGTGGTAGTCTCGGGAGCAGTATTAGAAGTACCTTCCATACCTTTCAAAGCAGCGGAGGATAAAGGCTCAAGTAAAGGAACAAACACATCACGAAGGGCTGACCTATGATTAGCAATATTGTTCTTGATTTTTTGAACTCGGTTACGGGAAACATCCAGGGAAAATAACAGGGAGGTGGCACCAATGACAGTTCGGTCCAATGAATGATGAATGGGGACCAACAATTGGTCAACATGAGGTTGTGACTCATCTAAACCAAGTCTTTTAGCAAGAGGTTCGTCCAGACGAATAATGTTCATTAAAGTGTCAGTGCTCGCATCTTTGTTAGACTTCAGCTTAGATAGCAAGGAGAAGTCCACATCCTGAAGCTCTTGTAAAGCAGAAATGTAATCGCTTTTTGCGGAAGGATTGAACGTAGAAATGTCTGTTAAGACCCTACCCTCCTGGCCATGAGTAATTCCAGCGGCTAGCCCATCTTGCATGCCTTTCTTAATAGCCCTGCTGATAGCCGCTCCAAGGGCAGACAGATACTCTGGCGAATGTAGACACTTAACAATAGCAAGCTTCACGCCATAGGTAAGAAGCCACCTACGGCCAGCGATGGTAGTCAGAAGGTGAGGATAGAATTTTTCCTCCAAATGAAGCGCCATCTAAACAAAATCAACATATAACTTCTCGAATTTATCATTCATAACTCTTATCTGCTCATCCTGGAATTCCTCAAGCTTACCCATACAGTTCTCATACGCTGTGACTTTCTCCTGAAGCCCAGCAGAGGAAGTGTCCAGTTCATGCACCTGTAATCATACGGAAGCATTAAAAAAAGAAAAAAAAAAGAGAACTTAAGTGCATAGGTACGTACCCGACCCACAAAGTTGTCACTCTGAGACTTAGCAAAGGCAACCTAAGTATCCAAGTCAGCAACATCTTGCTCCCTAACCTTAACTGAAGCAGCAAGATCGGCCACTTTCACACCAAGATCAGTGCTCTCTTGTTCCAAAGCGGCATTTTGCTGTTTCAGAACATTCACTTCATCTCGAAGAGATTTCTCAACCACTTCGAAATTAGAGGCTTCGGTACGGAGACGGATGGCCTCAGCGGATTCTGCTTCCTTCACAAGCAACTGTGCCTTGAGAGTCTCAATTTCAACATTCCTGGCCTTCAGCAATGAATTTTTCTCTTCCACAACAGAATTCAATCTCCTTCTCTCTCTAATGTTGTACTCAGCATGCATCCTCACTTCAGCACTGAGAGACATTTGACGAGCAGCCCCTACATTAAACTCCGTGAAAAGTTAGTCATGTTTCATACCACAGATTGACGCAAAGAATTTAGGAGGAGCAAATTTATCCACCATCTCACGGAAAGTACGACCATCATCTAAGCGGGAACCATTGGCTATGCTCCATTGGGGTACATACACTTTCTGAAGGTCCGTATCAGGGCTAATGACAGTGCGGATACCACCAACAATGAAGTCACTACCAGTAAGGTCAGAAAAGCCACCTATGGTGTGATCAGCCCCACCACCAGAAGAATCACCACCAAAAACAGAAGACTCAACAAATTTTTCTGTAACAGTTGTAGCAAGATCAACTGTGGAAGTAACAGTAGTGTCCACTGTCATCAACAGAACGGAAGGCCTGGTAAAAGAATCAACTTTAGCTTCCACAATATTAGCATCAGAATGATGAGAAGAATCTAAAGAGATAACGAACCTTTGCGAAGCACCGATGGTTCGAAGGTTAAAATCGATTGCGGAGTCAGTATGAACTTCATCTTCACGCTCCGGCATGGCAGATATAAAGGACGTGACAAAGGGAAAGGTTGGAATAGGCTCACCCCTGACCTCAGCATTCTACACAGCTCCAGCAAGCAATCGCTGAACAACAGACCTGGACTTACCACCTACGGAGGTCATGCTCAGGGTTCCGTGATCTTTCCTTAACTTTTTAGGAGGATGTGAAGGTCCACCAGCATCAGGAACAACTGTTTTTCTTTTTCTTTGACGCCTTGATTGCACAGGAGCTACGTCTTCAACAAAAGTCTCCGCAGCTTCACTAACTAGCGGAATACCAACACCATGCCCATCACTCGCAAAATCACCCTGCTCCGCTAGGTTACCACTACCACCTTCATCAAATAACCTGTCAACACTTGCATCCAACTCGCTTTCAGCACGAGCAGGAGCAATGGGTAGCAGTGGAACAACGCGTCCCACAGTAGTATCCAACAACTTTGGTTCATCTTCAGCACACTGCCTCTCACCAACCCTCACCTTCGTAGGATCGGTAGTCTCGATAAAGGAGAGCAAATCCATTTTTACACGAAAAGAGGAAAGAATAAAACGGGCAACAAAAATGATAAAAAGGCAAAACATAAGTAAGACATAATAATAAACACCCACCCTCGCCATTTTTACGCAGAAACTAGGGATAAGTATCTTCATCCAAGGTATAGTTACGACTAATTCCTATTAAGCAAAGGAAGGGTTCCAGATACTTATGGAACGAAGCCGGATATGCAGCAAGGGTAGCATAATGTTCCGCATTAAACTCAAAAGACTTTGGAAAAGGGTCCTTTGACACACTTTTGCTAGTATTCCACAGAAAGGAGGCAGGACAAGCAAAAGCGTCAACCCAAAAGAAATGATCGTTTTAGCTTTTTAATGAGTCTAAGGGTTTGGTGCAACAAATGGCGTCATTTATTTGGCGCTTACTGAACGACATCCAGCCTTTGTTTTTAGAGTTTACGTAAAAACAACAAAACAACCCAACCGTCGGCTCAAAGCCATGAACACGACAAAGGATCTCAAAATAAGACACTTTAGCCGCACCAATAATGGATAATTAGGATATGTGGATGCGATAGTGTCTGAGCACGTAACAAGAAAAATGGAAAGTGGTAATCGAAAATTGGCATACTCAAAGAACCTAGTATATACACCTATTTTGCTAGTATGCATTTCATGAATTGTTTGGTTAGGGATGGGTAACTGTGGATGAACCGCATTAGGAATATGAAATGTTTCGCAAAAAAATTTAAGATTTTTTAGAGTAAGAACCGACTTTATATCTGTAATACTGCTCATGATGAAAAGTAAGCAAGAATTTAGGCCTAACCTAAAATCCTAAAGTTCTTCGAAATAGGGCACGAAGGGTACAGATTGGAAAAGCTTGAATAATTTTTTAACAATGGCGATTATAATTCGAGAAGATGAAAAAGAAATAAGTGAAAACCACACCGAGTATTTATACTCTCGGTATAGTAAATGCAAGATTTCTTCAGATGCTTCCACGTAGCCATGACCTCCGAGTCAACGATTAGGATGGGAAGTAAAAGATAGTGATGACAGTTAAGTAAGTTGGACTAACAAGTCAAATCAGTCAGAATGTGAAAGGCCACGAAAAGACCACGTCACCCACGTCTCACCTACCAGAATGTAGAAGCGTCGCGGAAGCGCAAGACGTCGCGGAGGTTGAAAAATACAGGAATCTAAGTCTAGTAATGTCTACCGCACGCAACAAAGTCACACGCAATAGACATACTAGACTGGGGGGACTTGATGACGTATAATAATTTTACCAGGCCTTTGGGCCTAAACTATATTTTCATAATGGGCTCCAAGCCCAAAGAAAGCAAACTAAAATATGATGGGCCAAGATTAAGCCTAGTCCCGTGATGGCATGGCCTGAAAGAGTTAAGTCGGACGTGACAGACCTTCTACGGACTAAGAAACATCCGCGAAAGGGAACCTACATCCGCAAAAACACGACTACTGCGGACCTTTGCCAGACAGGGGGCCTACTTCGGCCCACTAACAGATATGAGCGAAATATTAGGAAAACCTAGTATTTTGCTCACCTACAAACATGGGTGTTCTGACACCCCCACGAGGTATCATTTTCTGACCATATTTCATACACATATACTCTGACATTCTCTGACAAATATGTTTACTTACTCTTACGTCGGAGTCCAATCGTGGGGTTCGTCCCCACGGTAAGACTAACGGTTTACCTTTCGTTGTGCAGGGAATCATCTCATTACTTGATTTAGTACAAGATCTTATCCTTGGGCCTGGTCCAACCACTCCCTGGATCCATCTACTTAACCCATTACATATTTTGTACTAACAGGAAAAAAGGTGGAAATAAAGAATAATAAAGAGGGCTAGAAATAGAAGGAGAAAAAATAGGGGTGAGAAAGTGAGAAGACACGTATTAGACTTAAGTACTTAACTGAAGTCACTTCTCTACTTTATAAAAAGTGAGTTTTCCTCCCACTTTCTACATAACATGATCATGTTTCTATAAAGTTATAAACTATTTGACATTTTTCTAATTTTAGAATTTTTTTTAAAGACAAATCATATACAAGAGTATTTTTTAAAGTTGTTAAATTACAGCACTACCTCTTGGGATTAGAGTAAATTAGTAGTGTATTCGCGTGTTGCGGTGGCGGGTATACTGTAATCAAAACCTTTGACGAAACAATATTATTTGATTGTATTTTTTTCGTGATAATAACTTCACACCTGATGAGAATTTTAGGGAATAACTTTATCGCACGATATCACATATAGATACGGTTTAGTACTTGTGCATCGCGATGCAACGGCTATACAAAAAATGGTTGTTAGCAGTATTAATGTGACAACTGACAATTTCGGGTTAACATTTATTTATAAACTTGAACGTTTTATTTTAATCAAGTAAATAATAGACTTTACATATAACCGTTAGGTTATCCCGCGTATAACGAGAAAAGTCTTTAAACACATTCTGTCTCTAGACTAAGATTAGTCTACGTTTAACTAGTACATTGTCATTCTCATGAGCATGATTTTATAATTATATTCATTCGGTTTTACCAATTTTACGTAAGTCTTCCAATTCTTGCATTTTGCTTCATGCATGCATGCACAACATACCCAACATTATTAATCACCTTTTACTAATACCTTAAACACTTATGTACATTCAGATTAAATAATCCCCCCTATCTTCATAAGCAAAACTCGCCCCTCCCACTCCTCTTTGTATATGCTAAGCCATCATCTCTTGTCATAACTTGTCTCCTCAACCTACCAAGAACACATTAGACAAAGGCTTGAACCACCTTACTACCACCAAGTCAACCACTATTGAAATCTCCCCAATGGGAACCTCAAAACCCACGAAATAATTCAGCCCCAAACTCTTTTTTCCATAATACTTTGTGTCCCCTTAGATACCCTTAACCCAACATAACACATTACAACTTGGTTAGTCCAAGAAACTAGCTAGTTCCCTTCACCCTTTACCCTATAAATAAGACCCCTTATCCCCTCATTTTAAAAACACTTAAACACTCTCAATCTCAGTCATTTCAAGAAGTATTCAAGTAAGGGTGAAGTCTTTATAAGAGTTGATAACGAAAAGCTAAGGTTTGGTATTGGAAATTAGGGTTTTATAAGCTTCGGGTTGGATTTGCGCACACTTCACTACCATCATAAGCATCATAATTTCATGCAAGTGTCTCACATAACTTATTTTACTCTTATTTAACTTATCATGCGCCATTTACATATCATCACTATAGATTTGTTGTGTTAGAAGTCGATTTAAACTTTGTTGTCAAGTATACTAAACATGTCCAGAAAATAGGTCAACTTGTGAGCTTGTTTTAACCACTTTAAAGAAACATTTTGGCAAATTTCTTTTCACCACATTGGACTATGATGTTTTGGGAAGGATTTTGTACAATTTTATAAATTATAGAATTTTTTTTATCATTTTCAAACAATTTTTACAAAACGGGTTGTCAAGCGGCTCATGTTTCTCACTTCGAATCTTGCAACGATTGCCTTAAACTTTTAATTTGGGAGAGTCGCCATGCAATTTGAAAATGTAAGACATAGACTTAAATGTGAGCGCTCGTTTCGAAGCCATACGTTAAGACGAGTGAGATATGTCCGTTTAAAGTCGGGTGATTTTCTGGACAACCCACATAATTTTCTGCCTTGGTATAAAAAGTATAATTGTTGTCTCTAAGTGTTTTTCACATGTGAAAACTTGAAAGAATCATCCTCATGTCAAAATTTACATAAAATATGGCAAGTAAAAGAAAGAAAAGATTGAAAAAATTATTTTGCACAAGAGATCATTTGAAGAGTAACTTTTCTCGACGAAAAAATATTGTAATAAAGCTTTACTGCATTAGAGATGGCCGATTACACCAGGGTGATATCGTTTGAACATACACTTGTCTTCTTTTTTCTTCTTTCTCTCTTTCTAGGCACAAAGATGTCATCTCTTCACGTCTCTAATGTGTGTACTCTGCCGCATCCTCAACTTCAAAGCACTGAGAGACGAGCAGCCCCTACATTGAACTCCGTAAAAAGTTAATGTTCCATACCACGGATTGACGCAAAGAATTTAGGAGGAGCAAATTCATCCACCATCTCACGGCAAGTACGAACATCATCTAAGCGGGAACCATTGGTTACGCTCCATTGGGGTACATACACTTTCTGAAGGTCCGTATCAAGGCTAATAACCGTGCGTATAACCAAAAATAGAATCCCCATGCCAGTAAGGTCAGAAAAGCCACCTACGGTGTGATCAGCCCTACCACCAGAAGAATCACCACCAAAAACAGAAGACTCAACAAATTTTTCTTTAACAGTTGTAGCGGGATTAACTGTGGAAGTAACAGTAGTGGCCACTGTCATCAACGAAATGGAAGGCCTGGCAAAAGAATCAACTTCAGCTTCCGCAATATTAGCACCGGAATGATGAGAAGAATCTGAAGAGATAACGAACCTTTGCGGAGCACCGATGGTTCGAAGGTTAAGACCGGTTGCGGAGTCAGTATGAACTTCATCTTCACGCTCTGGCGTGGCAGATACAGAGGACGTGACAAAGGGCAAGGTTGGAATAGGCTCACCCCTGACCTCAGCATTCTGCACAGCTCCAGCAAGCAACCGCTGAACAGCAGACCTGGACTTACCACCTACGGAGGTCACGCTCAGGGTTCCGTGATCCTCCCTTAACTTTTTAGGAGGATGTGAAGGTCCACCAGCATCAGGAACAACTGTTTTTCTTTTTCTTTGACGCCTTGGTTGCACAGGAGCTACGTCTTCAACAACAGTCTCCGCAGCTTCACTAACTAGCGGAATACCAACACCATGCCCACCACTCGCAGAATCACCCTGCTCCGCTAGGTTACCACTACCACCTTCATCAAATAACCTGTCAACACTTGCATCCAACTCGCTTTCAGCACGAGCAGGAGCAATGGGTAGCAGTGGAACAACACGTCCCACAGTAGTATCCAACAACTTTGGTTCATCTTCAGCACGCTGCCTCTCACCAACCCTCACCTTCGTAGGATCGGCAGTCTGGATAAAGGAGAGCAAATCCATTTCTACACGAAAAGAGGAAAGAATAAGACGGCCAAAAATGATAAAAAGGCAAAACATCATGTAAGAACAAAAAAAAAAAAAAAAAATAATAATAAACACCCACCCTCGCCATTTTTACGCAGAAACTAAGGATAAGTATCTTCATCCAAGGTATAGTTACGACTAATTCCTATTAAGCAAAGAATGTCTCCTGGATACTTATGGAACGGAGCCGGATATGCAACAAGGGTAGCATAATGTTCTGTATTAAACTCGGAAGACTTTAGAAAATGGTCCTTCGACACACTTTTGCTAGTATTCCACAAAAGGAGGCAGGACAAGCAAAAGCGTCAACCCAAAAGAAATGATCGTTCCAGCATTTAAAGATTCAAAGGTTTGTGTAACAAACGATGTTATTTCCCCTGGCCTTACTATGAATGACATCCAGCCTTTGTTTTTAGAGTTCATAGCCGCACCAATAACGGATAATTGGGATATGTGGATGCGATGGTATCTGAGCACGTTAACAAGAAAAGTAGAAAGTGGTAATCGAAAATTGGCATACTAAAAAAACCTAGTATATACACCTATTTTGTCAATAGGCATTTCATGAATTATTTGGTTAGGGCTTGGTAACTGTGGAAGAACCTCATTAGGAATATGAAACGTTTTACAAAATATTTTAAGAGCTTTTAGAGTAAGAACCGACTTTATATCTCTAATACTGCTCATGATGAAAAGTAAGCAAAGAATTGGAGCCTAACCTGAAAGCCTAAAGTCTTACGAAATAGGGCCTAAGGTATAATTGGAATAGCTAGAAGAATATTTTTAACAATGAATTTAAAATATCGAGAAGATGAAAAAGAAAACAGTGAAAACCACACCGAGTATTTATACTCTCGGTATAGTAAATGCAAAATTTCTTCAGATGCTTCCACGTGGCCATGACCTCCGAGTCAACGGTTAGGATGGGAAGTAAAAGATAGTGATGGCAGTTAAGTAAGTTGGACTAACAAGTCAAATCAGTCAGAAGGTGAAAGGCCACGAAAAGACCACGTCACCCACGTCTCACCTACCAGAATGTAGAAGCGTCGCGGAAGCGCAAGACGTCGCGGAGGTTAAAGACTACCAGAACCTGAGTCTAGTAATGTCTACCACACTCAACAAAGTCACACGCAATAGATATACTAGACTGGGGGGACTTGATGACGTATAATAGGTTTACCAGGCCTCTGGGCCTAAACTATATTTTCATAATGGGCTCCAAGCCCAACGAAAGCAAACTAAAATATGATGGGCTAAGATTAACCCAGTCCCGTGCTGGCATGACCCGGAATAATTAAGCCGGACTGACAGACCTTCTACGGACTAAGAAACATTTGCGGAAGGGAACCTACATCCGCAAAAATACGACTACTGCGGACTCTTGCCAGACAGGGGGCCCACTTCGGCCCACTAACAGATATGAGCGAAATATTAGGAAAACCTAGTATTTGGCTCACCTATAAAAAGGGGTGTTCTGACACCTCACGAGGTATGATTTTCTGACCACATTTCATACACACATACTCTGACATTCTCTGACAAATATGTTTACTTACTCTTACGTCGGAGTCCAATCGTGGGGTCCGTTCCTATGGTAAGACAAACGGTTTACCTTTCGTTGTGCAGGGAATCATCTCATTACTTGATTTAGTACAAGATTTCATCATTGGGCCTGATCGAACCACTCCCCAGATCCATCTACTTAACTCATTACGTATTTTGTATTAACAATGTTGTAATAATAAAAGGATGTCGGATATAATTTGTAAGAAGAAGGGATACATGAAGACGGAAGTAGAGTTTTAAAAGAAAATAATCTTGTCGGATCTTTCGTCAAAAAAAGAAGTGACAGATGAAGGGGAAGAGAAGGTATTGAAATGTAAGATGGAGATTCAGACACGTGATTGGTTGTAGTAGAAAAACAAAAAAGGTTATTTGTCACACGGAATATAATTATAACATATACTAAATGCCATCACAAAAACGACACATTTCATGGTCGTTTTGATGTTTTAAACATTTGGCCCAAAACCAGCCTAATAAGCCCATCAGGAAAACGCATTAGTTAACTTTTTTTTACAAAAAAGCCCCCCACGTTTATACTATTTACGACTTTATTATATAACAAACTTTATTTATCAAATATCTAACAAATAAATAGTGAATTTTTGAATAAAAAATATACTGACAAAAAGTCTTCTGAATTACAAACAAAACGAGCCCAATATTGATATGCTTTGAACGTGCGTTCGATTATATAAATAATGCTGAAGTTTAATACGGAGTATATATTTTTGATTTTTTTTTTCAAAACATACCCTTTACCTACCTAATATTTTTTAAAAATACCTTAACGTTTATTTTAAAAAAAAATATTTAACCTGACATATTTAACGTATGCGAGGAATTTCGGCAAAGATTGCGTACATCCTCAATTATCATCGCTCGATGATTCAATTATCAATTATCTTCGACGGCCAAACAAAAATAGCTCCGCTGCAACGCGCGGATACATATCTTTCTTGTTGTTTTCATTTTCTAACTTTACTCATTAGCATTATTTTATCATTTATATGAAATGCTATATTTTGCAAGATTTTATAACTAACAAATTTAATGTTAATTGAAAACTAAACTTATATGATAATTTATATGTTGTGTTTTTTTTCCTATTCTATTAACGTCTAAAGATATTCACTCGCATAAATACATTATGATATAATGTAGTATAAAATGGTACATCTTTCGTCTCAAAATAATTGTTCTATTTTATTTTTTAAAAGTTTTTTTAACTTTAACATTAAATATCTTTGTTTATATTTTATAATCTTTGATGAAATTATACCATTATAAATATATATGATACTTAATTCATTCATATATTTTGCATCAAGTGTTATATAACAATTTCTTTTTAGTTAAACTCAAAAATAAAAAAGATAGATTTTAAAAAGTCAAAACAACACAATTATTTTGTGAAAAAGATAGATTTTAAAAAGTCAAAAGAAAATAATTATTTTTGTGACGGAGCGAGCATTAGGTTGGAGTATGTGACGGAATTAAGAAGTGTCCCGCGATCGAAGGTTGATAGCTTTGTGCACTAGGTTCCTTAAAAACCAGGTTCTGCCACTGATTGTAGCGAAAAAAGACAGCATAACGTCAATTCTCAATTACTCGGTGTATAAAATGAAATGTATTAAATAAATATTCAAGTTTTAGTAGGTTGACATGTCGGTATTGTTCATAAGCCAAATCATTGAGATCGACAATGTGTATACGACATGTGGTAGGGGCATTTTTTATAATCTCGCCCAGGGCAGCAGAAAACTCATGAACGGCCCTGTAGTGTGTGTGTGTGTGTGTGTGTGAAAATGAATGATATTTGAGAGAGTAGTATAAGAAGTTGTGTGAGAAAATGAATGATGGTAAAGGGGTACTTATAAAGGAAAAGTAGCCGTTGGAATTTAAAATTTGAATACGGAATTTAAAATTACAATCCTAAATTTAAAATTACAATACGGAATTTAAAATTACAATACGGAATTTAAAACACATTCGTCTTAATTGTATTTTCCCAATAGCCAAACATATTTAATCTCAATTTGTTTTTCTATTTTTGCAGTCTTTTCATACATAGAAAGTATCATCTCGTAATCTTTATCAGATTTTTGTTTCAAAAAAGTATCGATCAAAGCACGACTCTCTTGTGAAATATCTTTGCATTTCTCGTATGTTTTTTTTAGATCGTCTTTAGTTGTGCATGAATTGTCAAATTGCACGGCTAACTCCAGAATCGCTTTCTGACGAGCTTTATCTTCGTCTATTAGTTTGTAAACCAAAGCTTGGATTTCATCGATGGTGTGTGAAGTGAACAAGACATATCAGATTTTTGTTTGGGATTAAGTGTGAAAATTTTAGGTAAAAAATGATGTTATTTATAGAGTAAAAGTTAGTATAATTTAAAAGTGGGTATAATTTAAATGTTGTGTATAAAAATAAGTGAAATAGTGAGTGTTTATAAGTAAAAAATGAGATATTTTTTTTTTCCTTTTAAGTTGGCACCGGTTGGAAAATTAGGGGGCCCACAAAAAGTTGAAACTCACTTAAGGTGAGTTACTCACCGAAACATACCAAAAATTAAAGTGGCTTTATTGGGTGGAAAAACTTGCGCGCGAGTTTGGAAGTCACCTCGGTGACTTCTTCCCTTATACCGTCCAACCTAAGCTTGGATGCATAACAGCCTCATATTCACTTTCTTCCTTTAGTTAAAAAGTAAATATCATTATTTTTCATTGTTTTGTACAAAACAAACAAAGAAAATAAATACTACGTTCAAATTATACGGTTCTCATCAAATTTTCTACAAAATAAAAAATGTGCATTTTCTACTTTAACAAGAAAACTAGAAAACATATATACGTTTATACTTTCTTCGTCATAAAGTTAATGAAAGTTGTATTTTTATAAGATACATTCTTTTTGAGACGGGGGAGTATTCATCGTGCTTGATACTATATGTTTTCATCCACTTTTAGTTAGCTATCACTGGAATAACATGATTCTTTTGACCGAGATAAATGATTTGTATTGTCTTGAGTAAAACTTAACATAACCAGTTGTAGGGGTGAGCATGGTGCGGATTTTAGTAAAAACCACACCGCATCTGTAATTGCGGTTTTTAAAAAGTGAGAATCCGCAACCGCGTGGTTTTTGCGGTTTCGATTTTGCGGTTTTTTTTTGCGGTTTTTGCGGGTTTTAACCGCACCGCACTATCACTTATGATTTCTATAATTAATGTGGATTTTTGCGGTT
>BQNB010149701.1:0-16135 GCA_026074375.1 Tanacetum coccineum | reverse complement strand
TTATGATGGAGCTTTTCCAAATTCACAACAGCCCATAAGCAGTAAAATAAGCTAAAACATTAAAAAATGATATAAATAGCAATAAAATGTTACCAAGATTAAAACTTTACTGGATGACTGCTAGAAGAGTTTAATATAAATAGCAACAATTAATAAAAGAAAGAGACTACTATTATTCCTTACAATGAGACTCTTAAATACTTACAGTGAGACTCTTAAATACTAAAAGTACAATGCATGACCTTCTTGACTTTAGGAGCAAAATTAATAAAATAAACATGGGACCAATGCATGCAACAACTTATGAAGGTGCATGGAAACTAAATACATGCATATGAAAATGCTTTGACCCGACTGTTTTGTTTGGACCGTCAACGACATCGTTTTAGCTTTCCAATCGACAAACAAACTCTTGAAGATACAAGCCAAAATTAAACCGTGTGCTATGAGGGTCTTTTCAGTTTCAGGTTTTTACGGTGTCGGTTTCTTGGTTATCGTTTTTGTGGTTTCGGATTGAGCGGGTTGGTTGGATTTTTTGGTCTCAGAAACTAGCAAGACTCAAAACACAAAATGTGTTCCGGATATTAGGCCCTAAACTTATGAAAAAAAAGTCAAAAGTGAAATGTATTGATTCATATGCCAATAAAATGTTTTATAAATTCAATGGTAAACTGATTTATGCAAGCTCAGGAATTCCAAAAATTTGCTAATGGTGCAAAAAGAAAACAAAGTTACAACTGAAATAAAAGTCACATGAACCCCAATTGCAGAAGATATATGCTTATTGCTAATGCTTCTTGGTGACACACCATTTTGAACGCTGCCGTTAAAACTATATAAGTAGACAAGTGATCGATCAGCCAGCCCTAATTAGTTCGTTTCAACTAGTGCTTCCAAATGATAGGGTTTAAACTTGACATATTTTGAACCATTGTTTCACTACAAAGATTAACAAAAGTCACGTACTTGCATTTTATATCTTAGTGACGTGAGCTGGAATAAGTTTAACCACAATAGTACAGGTCAAAATTTTGACACCTTTATATAAATATGACATTTTTGGAATTTTGGAGTTGCAAATAAGCATTGTGGCTCGAAAGGCTGGCGGCATGCACAACCTTACCTAGCAGGAAGAGTTAGAGCGGCCTGGTATGGTATTATAGTTGCAACAGTATGTCTAAGCATCAAGCACCTCCGCTGCCCCTTTGAACCTACACCGTACCTTGCCTTTCCTCCGCCACTCCCGTCTTTATTAATTCACTCTTCGGTTTCATGAATGTCTATACTTGTTTGTCGTCGTACATTTCTTTTTTTTCTGTTGATAATATATGATGTTCTAATGAACTTCTTCTAACTCTAACAAAAAATTAGACCTTACGATTTACTATATAAATTGTCATTTACTCGATCATTCTATATATCTCCTATAGTCCTACACGCCTAGCTCACTTAATTGCTGTATATTCTCCTGTTAATGTAAAACAACACGATATGAAGGGACTATCTGTAACCACATTTTCATATGCAGTCTCACACTACTCAAGTGGTTGATCCCTAGCTCTAGCATCAACTCATACGCTTGTTTCTGAAGATATTTTCAAAGGCGATAAATGATACCTCTCAAATGGGTTAAAAAAAATCTTATTCTTACAAACCTTAATTATTACGTAATATCTTTTGAAAATCACCACATACATACAAACATGACTTTTCTTTCTTCTAGGATTTCATCACGTGTCTTATTTCCCATCAAGGTTAAAAGAATTTGATAACTACTGTATTAAAATTGTCCATAATGCCACATTCAATGTTGTCTTACCTTTTTGTATGTGGAGACTAGGAAGTGAATTAATCAATTTTTATATGTCTATGGTCTTCAAAGACTGCAAATTGAGGTAAGTTTTGGCGGCTTTTGAGACCATGTTGTCCGATCCCACCTTTTTGTATGTGGAGACTGAATTAATCAACTTTGGTTTGTTTTATGGTCTTCAAAGACTGCCTATAACCAATCGATTAACCTTAAAAAAATACTAAAATTTGAATTTTATCTATATCCTTACAAACCTTATTTATTAAGTAATATCTTTACAAAAACGTCAATATTCTTCTTAACATTAAAAAAACTCATGTATATACAAATTTAGTAAGTTAGATATTGAATAATGATTTTAATTTCTAAAACTTTTATTTTGATATTAATCAACAAGTTAAGTTACTTTTTAGCCTTTCTTTTGAAAATCACTACATATATAAAAACACTACTTTTCTTTCTTCTAGGACTTCATCACGTCTCTTATTCATGGAGGAATATGAATCAAAGAGGAATATGAATCAAATAATGTCTTTTTTTTGCAAACCTCATATGGTGTAATTCAATTGGCAATTTATGATGTTAGGAGAATATGATTGTATCATAACGAATTTAACAAAGAGATATGCTACATCCACAAAGGTTTCACAAAAGAATTTTTCACAAAAACCCTATATTTAATATTTTTGTTTGTGGACCATACACGTACTCACCAATACAAATTTCTTGAAACAATTATATAGCAATATATTAAAATGATTAATTTAGTGGTCAATAGGATTCTTATTTTACAAGAAAAATAAGTAGCAGAAATGGTGGGGGAAATATGAAAAGACGAGATGGACTAAGAAAAACAAAGGACATGCTTGTGTATTAGTTTGATTTCGAAGATAAGGGCAACTATGTAATTCGCCTTATTAATTAATATTAGAATAAGCGTTTTAGAGATAAAAATCCTTTTTCTATGTTTAAGTTATTCATTTGGATATACATGAGTATTTTTCAAGTTTACGAAAAATACTGGCGTAATTTTATTTTTTGTAAAGATATTGACGTAAGAGATGAGATCTCTCTAGACCCCTTATTCTTTTTAGACCAATTGAATTCATCTCAACCACCCATTCCATTTTGATCCAAAGGTTGTGATCAAATCAGATATTTACACATCAAGGACAAAATCAACCAACCCTAAAATTACCACCCACCTTCATTTTTTCCCAAAAAAAATAGTGATAAACACACACACAATCACATCCTGATTTCACGATAAACCATAACAAACATGGATCATAAATAGTGATTTTGATCTATTCGTTACAAAATGGATGATAATCTGGTAAACGAAACAAAATTGAAAGGTAAAGAGGTCGTTGTTGAAGAATCAGGTTATGGATGAAGTAGTTGCAAATCCAGATCTAAAAGAAAATGTACTCGTTCTTCAAGGTAAAATCACATGTGATTCTAAAACAACAATTTGATCTCTGGCAATTTATGATCGATTGTTGTGATTCTCTACAGAAGTCCATATTGTTTCCATTTCTTTTACCTTCCTATTGATATGCCACGTGATTCTCCTAAACCCCCTGGCCCTATTCTTGTGTAGTTTTGTACTCTTACAAGGGGGGGAATTTTGGGGGACGGGTTCGAGGTAATTCACCATATGTCGTTTGTTCCTAATGGTGATAGTCTTCCTTCCTAAGCCCGTGTGGTTGGCTTAGGGGGTTTTGTAGGAATCATTTAAAGGTGTTTAAGCTTAATGGTGTAGCTCTTTGGGTTGCGTCTACCGGTGCTGGGGCTATCCTCAAAAGACTTAGAAGTTCTAAAATTGTTAGTAAAGGTAGAAGTCGTAGTGATTCGTCTCCTGGTGATGTTATTTGTGGTAAGCATTCTAATTCAAGTAGTATTTATGTGGATCATATTCTTATTAAGGTCTTAGACAGAATAGCTTATGTGATGAGGTATCATTTTATACATTTTTTCGAAGCCATTTAACCCTCAAAATCATGCAAATATGCCCAAATACTATACTTAATCATTTCTTTTTGTTATTTTAGCATTTGAGAAGCACATGGAAGAAAAACACGTGACTTGGGCTCGATTTCACCCCAAAAATATGCCATAAAAAATATATGGCATATATTGGTGAAACTGTAGTATTAAAAGCGTCTCATATATAGGAGTTATATTACTAGCAAACACCTTACCACTTAAAAATTTCACCCAAAAAATATGAGGTTCACCCCTATATCTTTAGGAATAAAAGCATTCATCTTTAATGCTTATGAAAGTGTACCGATAGTATATTAGATTCTAGAGATTGCTTTAGCGATGCATCACGAGACTGCTAGTGAGATCGCATTCGTATGATTAGGATTTATTAAGTGATAAGAGTTTACTAAGTGATAAGAGGCATTAGGATAACCCTTGTTTTTAGCATGTGTTTCTTATAGTTATGATGATCTCGTTGGTCATATAACTAC
This sequence comes from Tanacetum coccineum, assembly GCA_026074375.1. NCBI lineage: Eukaryota > Viridiplantae > Streptophyta > Magnoliopsida > Asterales > Asteraceae > Tanacetum > Tanacetum coccineum. Next base: position 11,845 of record BQNB010149701.1, on the reverse strand, counting down.
CCCCACACCCTTGCTTCGTACTCATTTTTTTGTGAAAGACACCCCTAGTACACCCCTCTAAGCCTATCTTTTTTGCGGTTCTCGTATTTTTTTGATGGATTCCGGATTATTAATGAAGAGCATTATTTACACCCCACTTAAATATTATACCCAAATCTCCTTAACCCCCCTTGTATGTACTCATTTTAAGTACATTATTGTAATCATAATAGTTTAACCCTAGTTAATTGTTTGATTAATTACATGGTTTCTAAGTAAAGTCATTTGTAGTGTATATAGTTTTGGGACGATTGTGACTCATAGTAGTTTTATTTTATGGAGAAATGGGAAAGAAAGTCAATTTATTACCCTCATACATGCTTAATATACTCCATGTTTGTTGGTCATTCTAATTCGGGTCATTAGTTAGTTTATTATTGAGTGTTCAAAATTCATATGTAGGGATGTCAATACAAATCCCAAGTCATGTATATTATTTTATATTCAGCAGATGGCAGGACAAAAGTATATATAAAAAAATAGAAAAAAAAGAAAAAAATTGAAAAAAGAGAAAAAGAAATATGATAGAATATACGGACTGCCATCCTTTTTTATTTAGTAGGTTAAATACCCTCGACTTTGCTATTTACTGGGTAGAAAAGCTCATTTGCTTGAGGACATGCAAATCCCAAGTATAGGGGTATTTGATGAGGTGTCATTTTATACACTTTTTCGTTGCCATTTTACCCTCAAAATCATGCAAATATGCCCAAATAGTGTACTTAATCCTTTCTTTTTGTTATTTTATCATTTGGGAAGCATTACATTTCTATAAATTGTAGTCAAATGTTTTTATTTCAAGTCACCCTTTCCATTTCTCTGTCTAGTATTTAGTCTCTCATTGCATTCATTCATTCTTTGATCATTATACTTGTTATATAACCCATTACAAAGATCCAATCATTTCCACTATTTAGTGAAGAACACAAAGAAGACTTTCAACCTTAAAGTGTTATTAGTTTAGTTGTGTCATCACATTGTTGTGATATTTATCTACCATCTTCTATTTTCTTGTGTAATCATAGTTGTATGAGTGGTTAGTATTTAGGCCTTAAAATACATGGTGAATTAGGATGGTTCTACCTCGAAGTAGGACTCGGTATTTAGCTTTGTACCAGAAAAAGTATAAGCAACGTTGTACAGTTTTCTCCGCCTAAAGGGAGCTTGTTGACATAGTGAAGAGAATTCTCGAGTTGGGTACTCGGGGAGTGGAGGCGGGCGAAGAGGAGCTTCGTAGACGAACCACTATAAATCATCGTGTCATTGGTTTGATATTTCTTCTCTTTACTTAATTACATATTACATTTACTTATTTGCTTATTGCATTGCTATCTTATATATACTTGTATATCTATTGAATTCACATAAGGAAACAAATCTAAATTTTAATTTTAAAACCGTAAAAACTATTCAACCCTGATTCTAGTTTCCACAATTGTTATCAAGAGCCAAAGTCACATAGGTTTAGTAGTATTTTATTAAGAAACTAATTAATTAAAGTCTTCTTTAAAGTTTATTACTGTTTTCTCTTTCTTACTTTTTGACATAATGACAGTTTTACCCTTAGCTAATTAATTAAAGTCTTCTTTAAAGTTTGTAATAATAATTTCAAATAAGGGTAATATAGTAAACTTGATCAAAATTTCCTATCTATTTTTAGTAGTGGACATCTAATTTGAGACATCTCAAAAAGGAAACATAGACAATAAAAATGGGACGAAGGGAGTATAATAAACATCAAATAAATCTTTAAAACATTTGCTGCATTTTTTTTCATTTCTTTCAAAGTGAACATTTTCTTGATGCATATCCAAATCCGTAGAAATCTTTTCGATAAGTAGTACCACCCCGCTAATGTTAAAGCACAAGTTCATGCGGCGTTACAAGTATTAGTTTTTTGATGGCGCTTGTATTATTACTCGTGTTATCAAATGAGATTCAACACCTTTTCTTCTAATTTAAACAATTTCATTACATCTCGTAACATATAAAATAAATTTTTGGCGGTGTGAGGATACTCAACGTTTTCAAAAGCAATCGTACGCTTCATCATTTGCCAAGTTGCGGGATCAACCCAATACACGGTAACACAAAGGTACGAATCAGGAAAACCATGAGGAGCTGATCAAACATCGGTTGTTAAGTTTACACTTGTATTTAAATTTTCAAAACCTTTTATTAGTTTGGCTTTAGCATCTCTCCAAGCTTTCATACAATCACGTTTAAGAGTAGCACGACTTAATTGAGTATATCGCGGTTGAGGAGTATTTTGAATCACCCTAGTTAACCGAGCGTTGTCAAAGTGGTTGAACGAAAAATCTTCTTGAATCACAAAGCTTGCAAATTGTTGTTGACACCGCCCCGCCTTGTATGCAAAAATACCCTCTCGTGACATAGATGCTTGACCCGCTTTCGCATTTGTTTTGAATTTTTCGCAATACTTTGCGGTATGCCCCTTTAACATCGAGTTCGATTTATGTTTTATAAACCTACCGCAATGTCTACAATAAGTCTTTAGTAACCCATCCAACAACCTCACGAGGTTGAAATTACACCAAATTTGTGGGTTTCGGGTTGTTTATAAAACTTCAACAATCGTTGGTGCATTTGAAGAACCAACACCGGTGGAGGTTGAAGAAGCTTGGGTTACCATTAGTGAGAATTTTTTTAGAGTGTTTGATTGTTTCTTGAGTGTTTTTGAGAGTATTAGATTGTTGTAACTAACCCAAATCAAACATATGTATTTATACTCAAGTTTGGAGGGGGAAATTAGTGATTAAATGCCAAACAAAACGGTAAAAAAAAGCCCCAACGGGGAATTTTTGTGTTTGACAGTGTGCAGACCTGGGAAATATAGAGAGACTGTGAGATTTTTTATGCAAACGGAAAAAACTGGTTCGGAACCGGTTTTTACCAATCGGTTTCAGTAAAAACCGAACCGAACCGATACTAACGGATAATATTCGAAACCAGTGGGGAACCGTCAGTTTTTGGTTAAACCGAACCGGTTTTGGTCAAAAACCGGTGTTGGGTGCACGCAGCGGCATTTATTGCTTTTACAAGGGATTCTATTTGGGATAATTATGTTGATCCATATTTCACAATCGATAAATATAAAGAAGCTTACGCTTTAGAAATTGCTCCAATGCCCGAAAAGGATCAATGGGTACACATAGACCCATAAAGAATAGAATTGTCGCACATGATAAGACAAAAAAAAGGTCACAAATGTCCAAGATGTTATGGATATGGACACCATCAGAAAATAGGCAAGAATCCTCCATGTAATCCGAGTACATCTCAAAATTCTGAAGCATGCCAAGCACCCACAAGTAAAAGGTTAACTAGTTCTCAAAATTTTATGTGCTTTTTCAAAGTATAATCTTACTGCGATACTTTTAACTTGAAGCACAACTAAACTAGTTGCATAAAGGAGTTGTTGGCACATAGGTTTAGTAGTATTTTATTAAGAAACTTGATTTTGTTTCAGTGTTATACATTTTGAAATTGTGTTATTTTGTTGAATGCTTTTCATGTATGCATCGACTTTAGTATTGTATTGAGCAACTTGGCTTTGGATTGAATTTGTTATTTATTGTTGAAATGTCGTTTGAACTCCAATTTGATACTGCTATGCTAGTGAGGGGAACGGTCGTGCCAAAGGTTGGTGCCGTTCAACGGCACGAGAAAACCGAACGGCTCACCACTCCATGTCTTGTGCCATTGAGGCTCGCGCCATAGATAACAGCCGACGCCATTGAGAACGACACGAGAAAACCGAACGGCTCACCATTCCATGTCTCGTGCCATTGAGTTTTTTTGTCTTTTTGTGACTTAGTGGGGTATATGTGTACCAACGGCACCACATTTTCTCGTGCCAACGGATACCCCACAAAATGTGGTGCCGTTGAGTTTCTGATGCCGTTGAGCAATTTGCTGACGTGGCATAACTTTTTGGGAATTTTTGCCAATGGCACGAGTCCAACGGCACGACCATTCCCAGCACTCAATGATGAAAAATCTTTCTATATATGAGTAAATAATGATGTATGGAAAAAAGAGGAATATTGTGATTTTGAGAGTAAATTAAAATAAATTAGTTCATGTTGCAGATTTAATTTTTGTCATTTTGAGAGTAAAATATTATCATTCGTAGATTAGTTTATGGGTAAACATGAGATTTTTATGTTTCAATAGGGGTCTCTATGTAATATTAAGGAAAGGGTAAAATTGTCATTTTACTTATTAAATAAAAGGTGAATAATACTTTTAAAAATTAAAATCATAATAAATATAATTTAAATGGTTTTTTGGATATACATGAGAATTATAAAGTTTTCAAAAGATATTGACGTAGTTAAGAAATTTACAAGAATATTGACGTAATATCAAACTTTTCCAAAAATATACACGAAATTCTCCCAAAAAAGAGACATTATTTGATTCATATTCCTTCGTGAATAAGAGACGTATAGAAGGAAGCGTGTTTATTTTCCATGACATATTTCTTCCTTTTTTATTCTTTTGACTATTATTAGTTTCCTTAATCAATTCCTTATGTTTAGGCTTGATTGATGGGTTTTCTTGTATAAAAGGATTGGCTATCATCCTTTTCATTGTATCACTTTTTCTCTACAATCAATACAAGATTATGACTAATCTTTTACCAAAAATTTATTATGGTACCAGAGCAGGTTTGATTCTAAGAAACCATCATAAAACCCTTAAACAAAAATGTCAACCGATGAAGGTACCAGACCAACCATCAACCACGAAACCCAAAAAAACCAACTTATGTTCAGACGAAATCAAGGAGAAAAGGAACAATGTACCTTTTGTGGTAAAGATGGCCATAACGAAGACGTGTGCTTCAAAGTAATCGGTTATCCCGACTGGTGGCCAGGAAAAGATAGGCAATGGAAGCAAAGGCCAAGAACTGTCCGTGTTGAAGGGGAGTTATGGCCCACATTAGGGATCACTGAAGCACAATATCAACAGCTCATCAAAGTGCTAGAGGCCAAAGGTAGGATCGTGAGGCAGGAACAAACACCTATTGTCAACATGTCAGGTAAGTTTAATAAAGAAGGTATGTGGATTGTTTACTCAGGATGCACCGAACACATAACCTGCTATGATTCCATGTTAAAAAATAAGTTTAAGAAAAACTATGAAACACCCATGACAATACCAAACGGGGAAACTATTGTCGAGGAAGGGAGAGGAAGTTGTACCCTTCCAAACGGAGTGGATGTTAACAATGTGTTGCATATTCCCAAATTCAAATGTAACTTATTATCAGTTAGTAAATTATCAAGAGATCTTAACTGTGCTATAACATTTCTTCCGGAGTCATTCTTCATGCACGATATACGTTCGGGGACTTTGATTGGGACGGGTAAATGTCAAAATGGTTTATACAAGATGGAGATGGTAAAAAAGAGACATGCTTTAGCGACTTCAGTGAGCACGTGGCATAAAAGATTGGGTCACCCATCCAACCCCAAACTTCAACATCTTGATTTTTTTAAGGGCACTCCTTTAAACTCCAAAGTTTTTTGCGATTCTTGCATGAAGGCAAAATTTTCCAGGCTTCCGTTTCCTGTTAGTACAACTAAAACCCATGCTTGTTTTGATTTGATCCATTGTGATATATGGGGAAAATACCGCACACCTTCTCTCACACGTGCGAGTTATTTTTTAACAATTGTTGATGATTTTAGTCGTGCTACTTGGGTTTATCTTTTGAAGCAAAAACATGAGGCGTCAATGTGCCTTAAAGCCTTTCACAAAATGGTGCAAGTACAATTTGAGAAAAACATTAGGAGGATAAGGTGTGACAATGGTGGCGAGTTTATATCTAATCAAATGATCGAATTTTATGCCAACCAAGGAATCATCCTTGAGACATCTTGCATACACACACCACAACAAAACGGTGTTGTTGAACGCAAGCACAGACACTTGTTGGAGACAGCTCGGGCTTTGAGGTTTGAAGCAAATTTACCCACAAGATTCTGGGGAGAATGTGTTCTAACAGCTGCGTACGTAATAAACCGAATGCCATCAGATGTCATTGGCAATAAAACGCCATATGAGGTTTTATACAACCAAAAACCAAACTATGACAACATGAGGGTTTTCGGTTGTTTGGCGTATTACAAAAGCACCGAAACAAACGGAGACAAATTCAAGATGAAGGGAAGACCAGGAGTTTTCTTGGGCTATCCGCCAGGAACAAAAGGTTATAAGATCTTCGACATCATACACAACAAAATCGTGATATCAAGGGATGTAAGGTTCATAGAGAACTTTTTTCCTTTTGCCAACATCAAGGTAGAAGAAGAAGAAATTTTTATACCTCCAAGCATCTGGGACGATGAAGTTATCGAAGAAAAACCGAAAGACCTTATAGGTGAACCAAATGAAACTGAGATTGGACATAGTGAGCCGATTGAAGAGTTTGAGGATGATTTTGAACATCACACACAAACCGAGGCACCTAGTGAAGATCAAACAGAAGTTGATGTTGGGCCAGAAGGAAGTCAAGATGAGGATAATCAGTTTGGGCCGACGGAAGAGCCCACTTTCAATTCTGATAGCAACAATTTTGTAGAACCGTAAAAAAGAAACAGAACCCGTCCTACGTATCTTGATGATTATGAAGTCCAACTTCCCCCATCTATAGACCATAAGCAGCCCACTTCAAGTCGAGAGTCCTCAACGATACATTCCTTGGCACATTATGTTTCTTATGATAGTTTTACTAACACACACAAAGCTTTTTTATCGGCCATTACTTCCAACAATGAGCCAAAACATTTCCAACAAGCCATCCAGGACCCAAGGTGGATAGAAGCAATGAAAAAGGAGATCCAAGCTCTTGAACAAAATAAGACTTGGACTTTAGAAGAGCTACCAAACGGAAAGAAGGCCATAGACTCTAAGTGGGTCTACAAAATCAAATATAAACCAAATGGAGATGTGGAAAGGTACAAGGCCGACTCGTAGCAAAAGGATGCACACAAATGGAAGGAGTAGATTTCCATGAGACCTTTGCTCCAGTGGCGAAGCTCGTTACGGTTCGAACCCTTTTGACGGTGGCGGTAAAACGAGAATGGCAAATACACCAACTTGATGTGAATAATGCCTTTTTGCACGGGGATTTACACGAGGAAGTCTACATGAAAGTCCCCCAAGGTTTTAAAAAAGAAAATGACAATAGAGTGTGCAAGCTAAAAAAATCTCTTTATGGGTTAAAGCAAGCTTCAAGAAATTGGTACCAAAAATTCACAACTTCCCTAATAGAAATTGGATTCAAACAAACAGGAGCGGACCATTCTTTGTTCACATTTAAAAGAAGAGAAACATTTATTGCCATACTCATCTATGTAGATGATGTCATTATTACAGGAAACAACTCTGGAAAAATACAAGAAATAAAAAAGTTCCTCCATGAACGATTTAGCATTAAAGACCTTGGTCCTTTAAAGTTTTTTTTTTTTGGGATAGAAGTTGCCCGAACAAAAGAAGGAATGGTGTTAAGTCAAAGAAAGTACACACTCGACATATTGACAGATACCGAAAAGACTGGTTGCAAACCGAGCGCATTCCCCATGGAACAAAACTTGAGACTTGGAAAATGTGAAACTAATAAACAAGTGGATGGAAATCAATACAGAAGATTGATAGGTAGACTTCTCTACCTACAAGCCACAAGGCCTGATATCACCTATACAGTAAACATCCCTAGTCAGTTTGTAGGTGACCCTCGACAAAGTCACATGGATGCTGCAGACCGTCTTCTTGGATACCTTAAAGCCACTCCGGGACAAGGGATCTTGTGACAACCCGAGAATTTCCGTTCAATAAAGTAGCCGTTTTCGTGTAGAAATTTGAATTTTTAAAAGTTTCTTTAAGCTTTTCCCTTTAACCAGGAAGTTATTTCGTTGTTATCTGAGAATCGTCATTGGGAGCGAACCGGGACTCCAAACGTTGTAGTATTTTGGCAATAGCCACGTTTTTATGTTTTAGAGCAATATTTAAAATTTCATAATTTTTCGTGTTACCGTTACTCGTTTCGTTATTTACGTGATCCGTGGAATTTAACTACACTTTGTTGTGCATGCATGCTTGGAAATTAATTCATCAACTAGCACTAGTGATCCTAGAATGTGGGAAATTATTTTTGGTCCCCCTTTTGGCCTTGTCATAATCGGATATGTATATGTGTATACATAGGATTCATTTTTTTGAAATTGCTACAAGTTAAACACTTCCATGGAAATAGCAACCATATTGTCCTAACTCTCTCATGATAGGTGGATCATTTTGGTCCCCTACTCCTTGTCCCCTAACCTATTCGGCATACACAAGGTGTGTGTGTGTGTGTGTGTATGATTTTTGTTGATATAAACCTTCACTTCTCATCTCATTTTCATTCATTCACCAAAACATTTTTCTCTTGTGCTTTCTCTCTCTAAAACACACATACATTTCTTTTCTCTTCTCTCTTTGCCGAACCAAACCACACACCCAAATCCATTCATTTTTAATCTTTGATCAATCATTTGAAGAAATATTGTTCGTGTTGATTGTTATTTCATCCGGGTAATTTGTAAAACAACGTTTGGGTTGTTCTTAGTTTTTATTCACCTTTCGTCGTGTTTCTTTGTAAGTCATCTTTACTTTTTCATAAATAAGTTGTACTTTTGCATTCGTATGATCATTCCGAACAAGGTGTACAAAGCGGATCGTTGTGAAAATCATTATCTAGGTTTCTATAAAACTACAAGTCTCAAAGTTTAATATTTTTGTTTATAAATGGAAGAACTAAAAAAGTAGTTGTACTTTTTTGCATAAAAGTTCGTTCTGACTATTTTGATATATATTGCTAATATTATGGCTATATCGTTTATTTAAGATTTATCATATATTAAGTTTAAATATTGTTGGCGAAGAGATTAAGTTAGATGTTGGATTTGTTGTAAGCGTAAATTGAATGTCGAAAAGGTTTAGGTTTAAGAACGGATTTGTTGCGATATTTGAGGTGTTGTCGAAAATAGATCGGATATTCTTTCGAGTCAATAAAAGATGTACTTTTGAAAAACGGATATTTTCACGAGTCGAGGTTGATAAAAATGGAAAGTCGATATTTTTAGAAAGGTCATGCCGAAATTTCGTAAACTTTATAAAAGCGTCGAAAATATACTTTTATTATCAAACTTATGATAAAATGTAGAAAAACGTAAGTGTCGAGTTTAGGTCAACATTTTTAGTTATTGAGTCAACGTTGATGTGTCGGGACACTAAAAGACGAAATGCACTAAAAGACGAAATACACTAAAAGACAATACACTAAAAGACAAAATACACTCCAAGACAAAATTATACCTAAAAGATGAAAATATTACTAAATGACAAAATAAATAAAAGGACGAATACACTAAAAAACAAAATACACTAATAAGACTCAAAATGATACTAAAAGACGAAATGTACTAAAAGACGATAAATACACTAAAGATTAAATATGCTTAAAAGACGAATTCATCTAAAAGGCGAAAATATTTCCTAGAAATGTTTGAGTTCGAGACTTGTCAATATTATAACTTCCGAAGTATGTTTTTAAAAGGTAGTACGCCGTGTGTACTCGTCCGCTCGGATGATCAGTTCTTGCGTTAAACGTTATTCGTGTGTTCATCATTCTTAAAACTGAGTCTATATGATAGGTTGTCGCTAGACACCGTGAGATTCATTTTAGCTGATTGTTCCTTTTTGTTCCACTACCCGTATAGGTGAGTTCATAGCCCCACTCTTTTACTTGTTTTGAATAAATATTTTATAAACTTTAGGGTGTAGAAAACATATTGCTTGTTTTTAATACTGGAAACAAGTACTTTTGCGTGAATTTTCCCTGTACGTGTTGTCCTAAGTAGTTGTTACAACAACATACTGCCCGGAACTATAATGAACGGTCAAATCTCTTGACTGGAGGGGACGGTCGAAGTGAGCGCGAAATGAATAAATAGATCTATTAGGTCTAACTATCCCTTATCCGCGTGTGATAGCGCTACTACTCCAGGGGCGCCCTCGTAAACGAAATATTGGTCATGTCGTACTGGTTAGGTTGTCTTTGGTAGGACACCTGAAGGGCAACAAATATTATAGCAATGTACTGCTAACATGCGTAATAAGTTCAGTGTCATTGAGCTTAGTGCAACGCAAATACTTTTTATGGGAAGTTGTTTCTGTTATAACTCTCGATACGTTTTGAGTTCTTGTGGTTACTACATTAACAATGTTTGAACGTAAACTGTAAATAATTCACTCTAACTTTATTTTGACGCTATAAGCATGTTTTTGTCTCAGGTGGCTTTGCTTGTATGCTGTTGATCGGATTATGAGGTGTTATTTGCCTGTACCGGTTTACCAGAGATTTACCTATGTCTTTAAATACCGTTGTTGAACTTATTTAAGCTTCCACATTTTAACTTTGAATCTTTTAAGTTTAATCGATGTAAAACTTATTGTTATTACTTTAAAAACTTTGCAACGGTGTTTATTTTCAAAACGTACCCTTAGAGGTCGTTTTTTATGCTTTGTACTTGAGATGCTCAATAAAGTCACGCCTCCGGACACGTATTCCGTCCAGGCCCCGTCTGGGGGTGTGACAGATCTTGATTCCAAAGGGTGGAGGAATCAATCTCACTGCATATAGCGACTCGGATTGGCTTGGATGTCCTATCACGCGAAGATCAAGAACAGGTTATTTATTACTCTTGGGAGGAGCTCATATCTCATGGAAATCAAAGAAGCAATCGGTCGTGTCCCGATCCTCCGCCGAAGCTAAGTATCGAGCAATGGCGAATGCGGTTAGTGAAGTATTATGGATGAGATGGCTTCTCTCTTTTCTCGAAACAGCACCTACGGGTCCTACTCCATTGTTTTGTGATAATCAAGCCGTAAGACATATTGCTAATAACCCTGTGTTTCAAGAACAAACCAAACATGTTGAAATGGACTTGTATTTCGTCCGTGAACATGTGGATTCTAAAGAAATTCGAACAATGGAAATTAATACGAAAGGACGAATTGCCGACATTCTGACAAAACCACTGGGTACCACTAGGTACCGACATTAAGACGTGATGAAGTCCTAGAAGAAAGAAAAGTCATGTATGTATGTATGTGGTGATTTTCAAAAGAAGAGCTAAAATGTAACTTACAAGGATATCAAAAGTCTGAAGAAGCCATTAAATAACGTGAACTACAGTAATGGTAATCTTTTTGACATGGTTACTAGTTTGAAGAAGAAGCTGAGTGATGCTCAAACTGAATGAATGAATATGTAAAAGTGTCTAATGATGAGCTAAAACTTTTGTAGCAAAAGGCTAAGATAAAGTGGTTAAGTGAAGGTGACCAGAACACACCTTATTTTCATAGTATTCTTAAGTCAAGAAAGCATGAAAGGAGAATTGATAGAATCTGTGATGAAAATGGTAAGAGTTATGATGGGGACTATGTAGCTCATGTTTTTGTTGATCATTTCAAGAATTTTATGGGGACTAAGTATGATGTTCAAGATTTGGAGGCTATGGATATCAGTTTTGTATATTTGGGTGTTGTGCTTGTTATGTCCAATTCCTAGTCTTAACTTTATTTCTTTGTGTGCGCTTTTGCAATGGTTTGGACCCCGTGAACATGGCTTATTTTCAGCAAACATGGTCGCTACTCAAGTTAGCGCATCTTTTTTACTTTTTTCCCTCATGAATCATTTCCAAAACCATTAGTCTTGGTGGTAAATTAT
>BQNB010149700.1:5111-16135 GCA_026074375.1 Tanacetum coccineum | reverse complement strand
GATCTCGACAATAGAACGGTCCAATTTGTGCTTGATCTAAAAAATATATTATACACAAATAAAATATGTTGGAACATATCTCTTTTATTAACAATTGAATATTGTATGTATCCCACTTAAACAAATGAGTGAAAATAATATGGGTTTATAAATCTTGAATTGACAAGTTATGGGTATAAACATAAAATTTGCGTAACTTAGTCTTAAATTCAAGCATTAAATATTGGTTAATATTATTGATATATATGTGTCGACCAAATCATATATTATGTTAATAATATTAATTCATATTAATGGAAGAGTTGTGTTGGTTATTGACATACTTGTGTCATATTTGTTGGTTAATGGAAAAGTCATGTTTGAAACGTTATATTTCTTTAATATAACTATTAAATGTTGTGACTATTAAATGTTTCTCTTAATTAAAACTAAGTGACATGAATTGTGTCTATTTAATTAATTAAAGAGTCACAACAATGGCTATAAATGTCATCTTCATTCCAACTTTTTTCATTGATTCAATTCAATACATACAAAATTCATAAACTTTGATGTTCATGTGAACTCTATGTACGCTGCGTAAAGTTCTATTTTTGAGGTCGAATCCTGGGAAGAAATTAGTCACGAATCCCACCAGCGTAAATAGTGGGGGCTAATATTCTTTAAGGACATTGATTATCAAGTCCTCAATTTCGTTCAAATTATTAGTAGAAATCTGTCATATTCTAACAAAATATATACTACCCTCCGTCCCATCCCATGCTATTCAAGTAAAAGGCTAATATCAAGTAGGTAGAAAACCGGATTCGTATGTATTGTAGTCGTTTTCCCTACGTGTGCTTAGAATGGGTTTGCTACAAGCCTATAAATAAAAGCGAGCATACCATATTTTTTCCATATGGTTCTTGGTTGGTTTATATTAACTTTGAGGACATATGAATATTTTGAAAACAAGAGGGGAGAAAGTGGCATAGCAAGTGGCTATGGATGGGGTGAAGAGCTAAAAAACAAAAATCATATCACCATCAGCAACAAATTCCCTCGAATTTTCACACTTTCTTGTTTTTTACATAGGCTTATGCTTGACTACCGGCAACCTGTTAGTTCTGGTTTACTTCCATCTAACTACTACATTGAAAACCGGTACGTGTCCTTTCCTTTCCACTGTTCCTAGAAATAAAGAGTCCATATCCTATCTGTTTAGCGACTTTATGCAAAAGAAAGAAATCTTTACCCACATATTCATAACACTTTTCAGCTTCAATAATCATCATCTTTATCATCTCCAAACTAATCTTTTTTAACAAATTTAATAAAAAACTATATTAAAATTTTATTCACAAGTAAAAACATGACATTAAAAATTAAAAACATCATACATAATAAAAACTTAAATTAAACTTCAACAGAAAATTGTTCGACCAAATCAATACGAAGATTTTGATGGGCTTGTGACGATTTAATTTGTTTGATTACATGTAGCATTTGTTCTATTCATGGGATCGTAGGAGATCGTCCGGTTGATGTACTTCATCCTGATACCAATCGGAAGACATCACATCCCCTTTGTGTTTTTGATACATATGACGTAATACGATGCATGTATACATCATTTTTCTTATTCTTTCCAAACGCATTGGTCATGCGGTATTGGCTAATATAAAACATTTTTTCTTTAGAAGACCAAACGCTTATTTCACATCTTTCCATGTCGCTTCATGCATTCGCATATACCGTATTCGCTTGTGGTCATCGTCACCTGGATTTGAAATCGACTTAAAAAGTGTCACTCATTGATGTGGTCGTCGTAGGACTTCAACAAGAAGTTTTAGTAGTATAGGCAAGACTCAGGGGTTGTTATCGTTCTCTAGGGGAATAGGTTGAGAATGTTTGATCACGGTCCAACAGAATTCTAAGGGTTGAGAGAAGATTATTTTTGTATTTTTATATTTATAAGAAAGCAAGTAAATCTATGGTTTTAGAGGTTGGTTTGTTTAACTATTAACTAAACTAATATTTAATCTATTGATGATAACTTTATGATAATTAAATGTATTTACTTAATCATGCATTACTTATCAGATTGCTTCTCCTAATCATGTTGCCTTGTCACACTTGTGATGATTTGTGTAAGTATTTCCTAGGTCATGAACGGATTACACGAACCCGCCGTCTATTTAATATTTCGTTAAGGCAACGCACAAGTAAGGTAGTATGAAGACTATTACAAGGCCCCTAAGAGTATATTAAATGTGTGTGAAATATCTTAAGAGGGATCAACCATATAAGAGGGTAAGGTAGTATGAAGACTGTTACCCGATGGTATCCTTTCTACGCACTCGCGTTTCCCTAGACGTGTCTACAGCGATACATACAGAAAGCGCTGATTTTCAAAGCCAAACGCGCCACATTCCATCAAAAAGAAGCAATATAGTAATAAGGATCTACATCCAGACTTTCATGCAATCATAAGCAAATACAAAGGAGGGTTTAGCCTAGCATGTTAAGGATAAAGCAAGAACATAGATTAATCACACAACACATAGACATATTGAATGATTAATGAATAACACTCTTACTTGATTAAAACATGGATAGAAGGTAGTTACAATAGGGTTTTGAGGCCCTAAAAATGACCTTTAAAGCTGCTACAAAGACTAGGGTTCGTCTCCCAAAAGTTATACAAAGTTACACACTTAAAACCCTAAAATCGGTTTTGTATATATAGAGATATCGCTGCGACGACGTCGTGTTGAAGTCCTGACGCCGTCGCTACGTGGATGATTCTAGATCCTCTTTAAGTCGGCCACGTCCTGACGTCGTCGCTAGATCTCTGACGCCGTCACTGGATAGATCACGACGGCGTCGCTTTATGCCTGCGACGCCGTCTCCACGCTCTGTGAACAATACTTCTTTATGGATTTGGTGTAGGTCCGTAATCTTGTCCGTTTCTTCTCCAAATGAGCCTAAGTCACGTGTATTTCCTCCAAATGCATCCAAGTGCTAAAAACCTGAAAACAAATGATTAAGCACATAATCTGGGCATATTTGCATGATTTAGGGGGGTAAATGACCCCGAAATAGTGTATAAAATGACACCTCATCACCCATTTCGGATATATTGTAAGTTACGCCGTTAGCCACAAACGAAACCTCCAATGTTTTTCCGTCTTTAAGATCGTTGAATATAGGCGATTGATGTATAACGTTGATGTCATTGTTCTCCCTAGAAACACCAAAGAAAGCATGTTATATCCATAAGTTTTGTGACACAGCTCCTTCCAGCAAAATGAATGGATTCGAACCATGATCACGTCTACAATATTGTCATTTATATGCTTTCGGACAAGCAAAACACTCCCAATCTGTACAATCAAAGCTTCCTAACATCACAGAAACCCATGCTTTTATTTGTGAAACTCATATATCTTTTCAACATGAGTGTAAGTAGGTTTACGCAAATACTCTGCTCCAAAAATTTCCATAACAGACTTACAAAAATAATCAAGAGATTCACGAGAAGTTGTTGCACCTATATTCCAATATTCATCAATGGCGTTGGGAACAATGTCGTATTCCAATTGACGAATTGCGGAGGTGCACTTCAGTAATGCCGAAATGTCTTCTCTTCCGGTATAATTAATATTATTACGAACGTATGCACAATGATTAGTTGCTTCTTCAACTATGTTTGTGAATAGCTCTCGGCTCATTCAAAACCTCTTCTGGAAATGATATCCATCGTACATCGGATGCACACTAAAATAGGAGGCGACCAAACGATCTCTATATAGGATGTTTCTCGTTAATCGCGAAGTTTCACCTTATCGTCTCTTCTTAATAAACGACAATGCTATTTAAAAAAAAAGTTCCTACTAGTAATTTTTTCTTCTTTCGATGAGTCTGTGAACATTAACGTTTCGGAATTCATTTGGATAATAAAGAATAATTAATAATTTGTTTGAGTTCTATATATAGCGTGAAAGATAATGTTTGGAAGTTGTGTATAGATATGATGGAGTATGAAGGTGTTTATAAGTAAATAAAATAATAAAATATAACACTTTTTATATATACATTGGTCGGGGGTGATGGCTGACCTTCCATTATGAGTTTATGACCAACCGAATGTAATCATTAAATTTTAACATTATTTTAGTGCAAAACATTAATAATTTTAAGAATATAAAATCACTGAAAAATGTTGCTTCGTTTGAAACTCAATTTTGACATTAACTCTTAAAAATGACTTATAACTCTACTTGAAAGTAAATGATATTAACATACAGCTAAAATTTAAAAAGACTTGACAGCACCATCAAAACAAAATTATTTGCACTACCACACAATGGCATAATGGCATGTTGTATCATATGCATTACACATGTAATTATGTGGTGTGCACATCATTTTATGTAATGTACAAATCACCTCCTAAAATTAAAATATTGTATTTTAGTGTTATAAATAATGTTGCAATATACATATTACTTTTTGTTGATTATTATTCATAACAATAAAATAATGCAAGTACTTAGTGCTAAAAATATGTATAGCGACCACGGTGAAGATGATCTCAGAAAACGGTCTTAAACGGGAGATGATTTGCACACTCCACAAATTTATTGACACACTTAAAAATTTGTGTCATACCTATTATACCCTTAATATTTGCACACTTCACTAAATGATGTAAGAGTATAAATGTCAACACACACAATTTAAGTGTACAAATCAATTAGTGAAAATGTGCAAATCACCACTCTAAGAGGGCACAGTGTCATAACGCTGTTGGCCCTCAAACCAACGTCGTTTCCGGCGTTATGACACCGGAGTGTGGATAGGGTGGACGGCGTTGGTGGCCGTGTTAACCCACCCACGCAGCAACACTGCACATTTTTAAAGAAAACTTTTTTTTTGAAAATAACGGCTACTTTTGCCAAATAAAAAAATAAAAAATTTCAAAAAAATATAGCCAAAAGCTAGTTTTGTTTTAAATTTTATTTTTTTTAAAAAACAGCCTAACAGTTAGTTTGGTTTAAAAAAAATATTTTTTCAAAATTTTTCTACCCACTATATATATCCCCATTTCATATACTTTTTTTCACACATCTTCCTCAAACTCAATCTTTATACACATTCATTAGCAACAAAAAAAATGTCCGACTTTCCCAACGATGGCTCGTTTTGGATCCTCCTTAATTCCGGCAACATGGGTTTCGGGTCTACGTCGAATTCTCAATTCCCCGGGTTTTCTAGCCAAGCACCGATGACCTCAACAACAAGCTTTTCTCGAATTTCAACAAACTTTTCAAAACCGACAACAAAACCAACCACAATTCCAAATGCCACAACAACAAAGCCAATCTTCAAACTCACTCTCACAAACCGAATCCCAACCAAAAAGAGGCCGAATGAAACGCGCCTCTAAAAAAGGAAAAGTGGCCGAACCGATTAGCGACGTTGCTTTACGTTGGAAACCGGAGGAGGAAACGTTACTTGCAAAATGTTTCGTTGCGGTTTCCGAGGATCGTAATGTCGGGCGGTCACAACCGAAGGACACGCTATGGTTTCGGGTTTTGAACGAATTCAATCGGTTGAATTTTCAAAAATGTATCAATGTTGTCAAGCAAATGGAGTACGTTGAACCATCATTGCTAAAAGTTCAACGCAATCTACAAAAGGTGCAACCGTTTGAAAAAAAGTGGCAAGAACGAGGTTGATTTGATAAAACGGGCTCGGGGGATTTATCGGGACGAGAATAAAAATAACGCGTTTAATCACGAAGATGCTTGGGCAATTTTGCGAAAGCATGCAAAATGGGACGCACCCGATCCCACACCGGTTGATTTAACCGAAGACGAACACGTTCCCCCGGTTAACACCGAGGAGCTATTCGGTCCCGATGCAAGACCTCGTCCTCCCGGTAAAGAACGCCCCGGAAAAAAAACTAAATCCGATACATCGGTGAGCACCGGAGGGAGTAGCTCGTCGGCCCAATTCGGAGAGTTTATGTCACACGAGCTTCGTCTCAAACGGGAAGCCGCCGAAAAGGCGTTCAAGGTGGCGAAAGAGAAAGACCGGACGATAACGCGTTTGGAAGAGTTGAGATTTCTCGCCCTTAGCACGAAGGATTTATCGGATGACGACTCCTAGTATATCAACTTGCAAAAAGCCGCCATCAAACAAAAATTACGATTGCAAATGCCGCCGCCTTCGAACAACAATGACGATGACGACGAAACCGAAGACGACGAGTAGATTTTATTTTCGAATGTTTTTTTTACGATTTTTTTTTAATTCCGAATGTAATTTTTTTTTAGTATTGTAATTTTAATTTTTAATGAATGAAATGAATTTAGTTAGTTTTAAAATGGATAAACATCTTCTAAAGTTCAACTTGAACATGATAAATCATGTTGATGTTTTGTGAGGAATGAAGAAATGTGGGCCTTTTAGTGTGGTACTTCTATAATAATAAAAATCAAAATCTCACTCAAAATAACACTAACATGACCTATCATGTTCAAGTTGAACTTTAGAGGATCTTTATCCTTTTAAAATTGAGGAAAAAAATTAGTGGGTCCCAAAAAGTGGTGTTAATATGGTGTTATGGTTAGAGGGGTTTTTATAGGTGTTAGTGTTATGGTGTTAAAGCTGACGTGACAGTGTTATTTTGATGTTATGGTGTTATGACACCTGGGGCTCTAAGCTTTAAATTTTGTTACTTTGTCCATGTCCTATATAATTCTTATAAGATTGGCAACAAGCAAAGAAAGTTTAGAATCTCTTCCTTCTTCATACCAGTGATATTTTAAATTCTCTCCAAACTTAAAACTCAATGTTACACAGAGCCATAGAGGTGACAATCAGGGACGGAACCAAGACGCGAAATGACTAGTGCACTTTGAATAAACTAAACAATACTATAAACATAATTTTTAAGGACCGGATTCAATTAAAAAAAATCAAAGTTTTTTAACAAAATTAACATTAAGGTACAAATATCTATGGTCCCTGAACCCTACCTGGTTCTGTCCTGGTGACAACATAGACGTTGGGTAACTGAGCTGGGTTGAAACAAGTCATCTTTTCCCACCGGTTGGAATGAGTCAAACTGGTGACCAGCTTAGTAACTTCTATTGATTTGACTCATTTAACACGCTCGACTCAACTCAACTCAACTCATTGATAGGTAAATCGTAAATGATTAAAAAATTTCATATCATATGTTACACTTTTTGGTAAGAGGATTGATCAATACAGTTACTTCAAGCAACGTCTCTGAATTAGGGAAGTTAAAATCGACCATCCTAGTTTTTCACCGTTTCTAGTTTCTATACCATAACAAAGCAGGACCAAGCGTCGTTCTATAGTTTCATACCGGAAAAAGGTTCAACGGTTTCTTAGACATTGGTTCTATTGATGATCTACAAAAACACAAGAAACTTTGATCCAAACAACACACATGGGAAGCTGGATCAAGGGCAGCTAAGCAAATATGACACTGGAATTCAGTTCACTTGACACGTTCTTCTAAACCTTGAACAGTGGACAGTACCACGGCTTTTTAGCATGCAATTTAACCTGTATTTTAATACGTACTAAAGAGGTTCACCTGTGCCGACTCCGAGCTATCCAAAAGGGTAGTCGCCCTAGGATTAGTCGGCTCGCAATGTCAAGTCGAAAACCCAGATAACCCAAAAAAAAAAATATACGTACTAAGGATCTCACATTGACACCTACATAGCAACTTAGAGCAAAAGTTAACAGTCAAAGTAGGGTCATCAAGATCAACAAGAACCCAATGTTTCTGCAGTTGGAAGTTTGAATCGACAGAAAAAGGACTAAAAGGGACATAATTATCATATTTTCTAAATTCCAAACCAGATGCGCATAAAAAAAAGCACAAACTGATACCAAAAACAGAGCTTATACTTAATTACACGAACACAAAATCAATGAAACTTCTCATATCAAGCGAATATATCTATACATAATCCCCGGAAACAAGTCTCTACAAAGCTAGAGCATAACAGATCTATTGATGAGCAAATCACGAATGATACGTATCCCATTCAAATGTAGGTTCTGAGAAAACCTCGTAATCAATGGGTCCATCTATAACATTCTCAACCGTTTGTATGCTTTGCAACAATGCTGGCTGAAATCCATCATTCTCGGAAGGTAAAAGTTTATGCACTACTAAAACCGCAAGGGTAAATATGGCTTGCAACTTCGTGGAATCCCCTCTAACCGAAAAGAATAAAAGCATCGACACAAGGAATAAATCAACACAGATCCTCATTATAAACAACACTGTATCCATTAACCTCCCATCATTTCCAGCAGGAAATCCTCGGACTCTGTAGACAAACAGAAAGTTGTACTTGTCAACCACGTATCTGTAGCCAAAGTAGATTGCACCCACGGGGACAATAAGAGGAGAAAACGAAGAATAAATCAAAGTCAAGGCGAAGATGGTCAAATTGAACGCGTAATATTGGGCAAAATCAAATGTTTGCTTGGGGACGGGCGAGGTTCTACTTATGGGATATTCAGAAAGATCTTGTTCCACCCCATTACTAGAATGATGATCAAGTGAATGCTCGTTAGTCGGATTGATTAACGGTCTCTCAAGACCTTCAATATCTTGGTTTTCTTCGAGGGCATACTCCTCAGTTTGTTCTGGTACAAGTTGCAGCATATCGTTCTTCCTGAACTTCTGAAGCTTCTTTTTAATCCAAGGAATTGGTGCCAACAAATCAAAAGAAATCCCCAAGAACGTGCTTGTAATGAGAAACGCCACTGATGAAAGACACGATCTTGACAAGAAAGACACACTCATATATTCCTCGATTCTTTTACAATCATCGCCATCTAAATAACACTTGCCCATATTTAAAATCGCACTTTCTAGTGATGATTCAACCATAGCTCTCAAAAGTATAAGGTTCACTAGAAAGAAGCATACCATCTTCAAAAGCGCAGCCCTTTGCTCACCAGAAACAGTAAGATGACGTTCAAATTTTGAAAGATATGAAAGAGCAGAAGGAACCACTATATACATGCTCACAAAAATA
The DNA here is from genome assembly GCA_026074375.1 of Tanacetum coccineum. Classification (NCBI taxonomy): domain Eukaryota; kingdom Viridiplantae; phylum Streptophyta; class Magnoliopsida; order Asterales; family Asteraceae; genus Tanacetum; species Tanacetum coccineum. The sequence continues at coordinate 7,052 of BQNB010149700.1, read as the reverse complement.
AGAACGTTGGGCAAAAACTGAAATATTATCGTTGCTAACCAGCTTGAGCTTTGTAGCCATGTTAACCATGATTGAGCATTATCCATTGCTTCTGCGTTAATAATCCTCCCAGCACTCTTAAGCGCACTGATTACAGCAAGTGGTGAACTACAAAACAAAAGCAGCAATAAAAGGCACGTGTTCACAAACAATCGTCGAACTTTATGAGATAGTTTAGTAGACCCCACATGGTTCCAATAGATATCACTCGCCAACGGTGCCCGTTCAACCTTCCAGTGATTCCTCTGGAGTTGCAACTCCATAACAGAAAAGAACTTCCCAACTCGTTTCTTCTTCTCATTACGGAAATCCTGAACCGCCTTATTCGCGGTATAAACATCCTTAAACACCACAAACGCAACACCCGCACCCTTCGCTCTACCATCTTTATACGCCGCCATTTCCATCTCCAAATCAGCTCTCCGTTCCTGCAACTTCCTCAACTTCTCATCATCCGAAAACCCCAACTCTTCATTAACCCGTCTCCACAAATCCTTCACATTCTGCCAAACCTCACACACCTTCCCCCACACCCCGTCATTCAAATCACCCAAAACCCCATACTGAACATCCTCATACAACAAAGACTCCGCTTCCATCTTACTAACCAACTTCGTCACATCCTCCCTAACCTTAACCAAATCCGTAGCCAAATCATCCAACGCACACAAATCCATCGGCACAATAACCTTATAAACCTTCCCAGGATACTTACTCCTAAAATACTCCACCAACGCCTCCCTCTCCACACCTATACTCTTGGGTATCCCTTGCACCATCAATGTAAAAATGGCAGAGGAATTAGCACTACTAGGGCTACTAGGATTCCCATACCCGTCTCTAAACCTAGTAACCCTCAAACGCCCCTCAATCTCATTAATCCCATAATGCACTAACACAACCACAAACACAACAAAAACAAAATGCACCCAGAGCAAATTCGACCCTTTGGCAATATGACTAATCGTAGTCATCGAAAACTGATCAACCATTACAACTCCCCCTGCATATAAATTCAAAGGCAACAACACAAACACGCAAACAATCGCAATTATCATAACTAACAAAAAACCACCACCTTCTATTAATAGATACTGTGCAGCATCTGCACCGCAGTGACGCGCAATTTCGCGCCCTGTGGCGTGCCAGACAGCTAACAGCTTGGAAATGATAGCAGTAGGTCCCGGCATACGTCGATGATCGCTTCGAAGCTTAACGAATAGGAAGATTAATACACACGTGATTGTACCTATGGCGGATATGTTTAGGAGGTACTGGATGTTGCCGTACCATGTTGGTTCGAGGTAGTCGGTGTCGCCGGAGGAAGGTGATGGTAGTGGTGAGAGGGTGGGATCTCCGGTGGTTGTGACGGCGAACGGTGATTGTGGTGATAGGTTCATCAGATTAGGGTTAGGGTTTGATTGAAATTGGGGATTTAGGGTTAGGGTTTATGTGTTGTTATTGGAGTAGTTGTTGTTGTTGTTGTTGTGATGGAATCTTGGTCGGGATGAGTAACTTGGCCAGAGAGATTATTAGAGGATGGAATACAATAAGGTGGACGATGATTATTCAAGCAATTATCTATACTTCTATAGCATTTATAATGTGGGCCCATTAAAAATTAAAATAAAGAGGTGCGATCTTTACGTCCATCTCATTTTTTGAAATCACATCATGCCAAAAGTTCAATATAGACCAAATATTTGTCATAGACCCAATGAACCAATCATAGCCATTCATTTTTCATAAAAAATAAAAAAACTCACTTTCCATCTCTTTTTTAAAAATTAAATATCTCACACACTGTTAATCGTTACGCAAAACAAAACATACCATCGCGACAAGAATTAAATTATCTTTCTATAGAAGGGCGACACTATGTACTTTCGACGAATTTTTTTT
>BQNB010149699.1:0-16135 GCA_026074375.1 Tanacetum coccineum | reverse complement strand
TGTGTGTGGTTTACACACATTGCCTTAAATGAATGAAGTATCTCTTGCTTTGATGCTTGCTTGCTCTTGTCATATTTTTCTTTCCTTCTTTCCTTCTCGATTCCTTGGTGCCCTCGAACAAGGGGGAGCACACATCAAGGGGGAGCATTTATTCCGTCGATTTTACTAGCAATCCTCGACGATGCCTTTTTGATTCTACAAAAAGGGGGAGAAATGACATGAAACTCACTAAATACTTGTTTAAAAATAATTTTACATTTAATGAGTTTAAATTTTGTAATCATCAAAAAGGGGGAGATTGTTGATAAAATATAATGCCTAAAAACATTATTAATATCTTTCACATCTTTACGTTTTGATAATCACAAAATATAAAAACGTTCAACGTAAAATTAAACGTAAACAAGTAATTAGGAGTAAATTCTCATTTCAACATTTACATCACTTAAAGGTATGAATAAATAAATGCTTAATGCATTTTATGATCAAAGGAAATCTTTATTCAACCTCAAACTTTTATAAAATGTTGTAAACATTTTTATAAACATCACAAAACATTTTCTACATTTAAAAGAAATGTTTTATTCAAAATAAACATTTTGAATTTCAAATTTTCGAACCTAAAACGGCTAGAAAAAGTCCAGTAAACACCTCCCCTGAATAGGACAAAAAGAGGAGCGTCTGAAAATGGGCGGCCCCCTTAAATACATGGGCGGCCCCCTTAATTATAAGGGGGCCGGCACCCTATTTAAGGGGACCGGCCATAGACCCCGCTCCTCCAGCTTGTCCTATAAATACTGGACTATTCCCCAACATTTTTCTCACCTTTTGCACTCATTCTTTCTGTTCTAAAACAGCCCACACATCTCTCTAAATCCTTTGATCATTTAATCATAAAGCTTTGTTTCCAAGTGATCCAAGCTCAATTCCTCAAGTGCAAGAGAAGAATACTTCCATCATTAATTGAAGAAGTATTACAACCCAAGTATACATTGCAATCTTATTGCATTCACACCATATCTTGTAAATCATTTGTAAATCTTGTAAAGTTGTGTAGTTATTAGGTTTTGGTGATTGTTGTAAGTATAGTTGGATCTTGGTGATCCTTTCTAGTAGTGTTAGTTAGTTGTGACATAAGTAGTGTGGTGAGGACAAGTAGTGAAGGTGTGAAGTTGTGAAGTTGTGAAGGTGTGAAGAAGTTGTGTAGTTGTGTTCAAGGTGTGAAGCTAAGTTGTGTAGTGAAGTTGTGAAGTAGTCGTGAAGTTGTGAAGTCGTGAACAAATTGTGAAGTTGTGTTGTGATAGATTGGTTCTAGCTAAGATTAGAACTCGACATCTAGCTTAGTGTCGGAAATAGATATAAGCAACGTTGTGTACGGTTTTCTCCGCCATAAAGGAGCTTGTTGACATAGTAAAGAAAACTCTCGAGTTAGGTGCTCGGGGAGTGGAGTAGGCCGAAGAGGAGCTTCGTAACCGAACCACTATAAATCCTTGTGTTGTGGTTTGATCTTTCCAACTCTTATCTTTTATATGCTTCTACTTATTTACATTGTTCATATTGTGCAAGTTTTGAATTCACAAAAAGTCGAATCTAAGTTTTTATAAACAAACATAAATATTAAATCAAAAGCGGTAAACTATTCAACCCCCCCTTCTAGTTTTCCACACAGGTGATCGACACTTACGACTATAAAGTGCCTAAAACGGTGCGGCCTTGATGCTAGTATGATAACTATTGTTGTATGAGAACTCAACTAGCGGTAAATGTTTATCCCAACCATTTCCAAAATCTATTACGCAAGCGCGTAACATGTCTTCGAGAGTTTGAATGGTCCTCTCACTTTGTCCATCGATCTGCGGATGGTAAACAATACTTATATCCAAACGAGTACCTAAGGACTTCTAGAGCGACTGCCAAAAACACGATGTAAATTTGCTATCACGGTCAGAGATGATAGAGACCGGCACTACATGCCTTGAGACTACTTCTTGCAAGTAAAGTATCGTTAATCTTTCCATCTTATCAGTTTCCTTTTTTGGCAAAAAGTAAGCAGATTTGGTAAGACGATCAACAATAATCCAAATGGTATCATAACCACTTGACGTCTTAGGAAGCTTCTTGATAAAATCCATGGTGATTTTCTCTTATTTTCATTCTGGTATCTCAGGTCGTACCAACAAATTGGATGGTTTTTGGTATTCAGTTTTGACCTTCAAGCATGTCAAACACTTGCTAACATAGGTAGCAATATCTGCTTTCATGTTGGCCACCAATATAATTTCTTCAAGTAATGCTACACCTTGTCAGGACCTGGATGGATTGAATACTTCGACTTATACGACTCGTGCATAATCAAGGTTCTTAAGTCACCAAAGTACGGTAACCAACTTCTGTTTTCCAAACATAATGTTTTGTCTGCACGGGGTTCCAGCTTCTTGATTATACCCCCTAAGTCTCTTGTTTTGATATTTTCCGCTCTTTTTGCCTCAGCTTGAGCCTTTAAAATTTACACGGTTGCTACGATATTTTCCCTTCCAAGGTGATAACGAATCTACGCCCATGATGGCGTTGCAACTACTAGGTCTTATGGTATTACGTCGACGTTTGAATGGGTGATTTATTTAAATTTCTTGACAGCGAGCAAACTCGTTGGTGGATTGTCCTAGGGTGACTAGTGATGCGTCTCAACTTTTTGATATAGGATTTGGCATAAGATGATGTCGACTCTATGTAGTAATGTGGTGTAAAGGTTTACTTAGCTACTATGATTACCAATTTAGTTTCTCGTGACAGAAGTGTTTTATGGATACACACATAAAATTTTGCTTTTATGAGATATAAGTAGAAAATTGATTTTTGACTAAAGGTTTTAAGGTGACTACTCCCAGCATGGCATGGTTCTTCCTGAATTAGACATAGGTGATCAGGCTATATATAATTGAGGGCTAACAATGCAGTGCTCATTTTTATCAAATCAACGTTATGTATATAATAGTATCAAAATGGTTTTATAGTGTGACAAAATAATTCACAGGATGAAAACAAGGTAGTTTATAGGATGACAACAAAATGGTTTGGGTGATAACCGTAAGACGGTTTAAGACAATAGCTAAATAGCTCATGGGGTGATAGTAAAATAATTTAAGTGATGTTAACAAAATGGTTTCATAAAATAAAAACAAAATGGTTCACAAGGTGGTAGTAACGTAGTATTTGAGTTGATTGTAAAGTAGTATATAAGATGTGGAGAAAAAAATTTATAAGTTGATAGAAATATATTTTGTAGAATGATAGTAATTTAGTTTGTAGGATAATAGCGAGATAGTTTATATCTACTAAATTAATTTTTAAAACAATTAGTTGAGTAGTTTATAGATGATGGTAACTAGGTTTATATAAATAATAGCGAATCTGTTTACAAATGATAGCAAAATAGTTTATGAGATGGAAGCAACTTAGTTTGTAAAATGGGAGCGAGTTATTTTATATTTGATAATAAATTTGTTTATGAAATGATAGTGAAGTAGTTTATAAGTGATAGCAGAATTTTCATAAAGTGATGGTAAAACAGTTTTCATTGTGATAATAAAATAAGTTGTTAGGTAGTAGCAAAATGGTTTATATGATGGTAGGAAAATAGTTTATAAAGTGGTAGTTTACTAAATGATGGTAAGATAGTTTATCATAATGTAAAAATTGTAAAGTGTTTGTAAAATGATTTATTATTGATGTTAAAGAAAATTATGTAAAGTGATTATAAAAAGATGATAGTTCATTTGACGACAGTTAGATAATTATCAACAATTAGTAAAATAGCTTATCATGTGGTAGTGAAATAGTTTAAAAAGTGGTTGTAAAAATGATTGAAGGACTATAATAGTTTAAGGAGTGGTTTGCATAGATAGAGAACTAAAGTAGAACTGACGAAATTTTTCACGACACATAAGTTTGATAGATAATTTAAATCATCCACACATACAAGAAAGTTTTAAAGGAAAGTACAACACAAATACCTATAGGAATTAGAGTCTAAAAAAGTTCCCACTTAGGTTTCACTAGGTAATACGAGAAGGTCTCTCCTTAAACATTAACATTATTTGCTATGATGCTAGAGTTTACTTAAGATTTTTCTTTCCAGTACTTGTTCACACGGTTCTAAAACTTCTATATTGGACAATCACTCTTGTAGTATCCTAGCTCTCCACACTCATAACAGGTAACTTCAGCCTTTTGTTTTGTTACTGAGGGCCTCTGTTTTGCTCTCGGGACTGAGGTCCTACAATCTCTTGTTTGATGACCCACCCGCTTGCATTTGCCACATTTTGCCATACACGAGCCAGTGTGGTGAAACTTTCACTTGTTACACAATGGTAGATTTCCAGCATAGCCTTTCCTGTTGCTTGGCCCGGCAGTGTATGCTCTAAACACCTTATGCTCTTTGTTTTGTTGTTGGCTAAAGCTTCCCTTGTGGTCACCTTCCCACTTCCTCTTGTTGCTATCATTCTCTGCTATCTTGTCTTCTTACCGTTTGGTATGGCTCATTGACTCGCGAGCCATGCGGGTCTTTATCTCATAGATAACGATAGTCTCGATAGCATTAGCCACTCGTTGGGCCACAATCTGCTTGATTTCCGCAAAACTCATCCCTTGATTCGTAGTTGTCATCGTTTCCTTAAGATCACAAGAAAATAATATATAATGAGATTTCGTCCAAGGTAAATTCACAACACGCAATGATTACAACATATATGTATAGTGGACCATGACATGCAGAGGTATAAGATAAAAGCAACCATGTCATAGATAAGTCAACATCATAAATAGCATAATCGTAACCAACAACATAGGTTAAGGATACAATACAAAAGAGTACAAGTTTAGTAAAAGAGTACAAGTTTCTCAGTAACGCTATCAACCGAGTACTACTTAAGTTTAGTAAGATACAATACAAAAGTAGCTACAAATGACTAATATATCTGTGTATGGGCCAAGGTGCCTCTCAAGATCCCAGATGCTAGCCTCTATGTTATCCCCAACTGACTTCATATGCTCAGGTGATTGTGGTAGTGATGGTGGTAGTGATGGTGAGGGTGATCTGGATCTCTTACAAGATGAGGATGGTAACTCTGATGAAAGTAGTGGATACCAGGTGGATGATGGTGCGGCTCTCCATCGGTTCATGGCTGCTCTGTAGCCTAGTGGCATTGGGATCTCCTTTTTTGGTTGACTAGAAAGGATAGGGCTAGTAGGTAAGGATCGGGTAGGTGATGGATGAACAACTGATGTTAAAGCCGTCTGGGTGTGGGGTGACTCAGCAGTCTCACTCAGATCCTCGCCTGTTGAGTCGTCACCAGAATCCAATGGGTAGCCATACAAAGCCGGTGCACAATCTGATGATGGTGGTGAGGGTCTAACGGGTAAGGTAGTAATCTTATCATCAGAATCGGATATGATGACAAACGCGCGAGCCATGCGGGTCTTTATCTCATAGATAGCGATAGTCTCGATAGCATTAGCCACTCGTTGGGCCACAATCTGCTCGATTTCCGCAAAACTCATCCCTTGATTCGTAGTTGTCATCGTTTCCTTAAGATCACAAGAAAATAATATATAATGAGATTTCGTCCAAGGTAAATTCACAACACGCAATGATTACAACATATATGTATAGTGGACCATGACATGCAGAGGTATAAGATAAAAGCAACCATGTCATAGATAAGTCAACATCATAAATAGCATAATCGTAACCAACAACATAGGTTAAGGATACAATACAAAAGAGTACAAGTTTAGTAAAAGAGTACAAGTTTCTCAGTAACGCTATCAACCGAGTACTACTTAAGTTTAGTAAGATACAATACAAAAGTAGCTACAATGACTAATCTATCTGTCTATGGGTCAAGGTGCTTCTCAAGATCCCAGATGCTAGCCTCATTTGTTATCCCAAACTGACTTATATGCTCAGGTTTCTGTGGTAGTGATGGTGGTAGTGATGCGTTGAGGGTGGTCTGGATCTCTTAAAGATGAGGATGGAAAATCTAATGAAGTATTGGATACCAGGTGGATTGGTGGTGGGCTCTCCAATCACGGTTCATGGCTGATCTGTAGCTATTGGCATTGGGATCTCTATTTTTGTTTTTGATCTAGAAAGGATTAGGGCTTAGGTAGGTACGAACGGGTAGGTGATGGATGCTTATGAACAACTGATGTTATAGCGCTGCCTGGGTGTGGGAGTTGACTCAGCAGTCTCACTGCAGAATCCTCGCCTGTTGTAGTCGTCTCCAGAATCCAGTGGGTAGCTATACAAAGCGAGTGCACAATCTGATGATGGGGTGAGGGTTCTAACGGGTAAGGTAGTAATCTCATATCAGTACTTTCGGATTTGATGAGAACGGTAGTAAATACCCGGCACATGGAGTAGTAGCAGGAGGAAAAGGTCGTGGGCAGAGGTGCTGGGTCATGTGAATATTGTGACAATCAAGGGTTTTATATAAGTATAGTATATAAGACAGATGTAAAAATATATGTAAGAGAGGGTGAGCGTGTATATAAATCATGTAAGCACATAGTGTAAGCAAGTAGTGTATGCACATGAAAAAGTTTTGATGTGATGCAATGTTTATGAAAATGGTTATAGTCTAGGTAAAATATGCAACCTAGTTCTCTATAACCTTGGCTCTAGATACCAATCTATAACACCCCCAAAATGGGTCGCAGCGGAAATATGTACGGGAGTGTTACTTCATGAATATATTACACAAAATACAAGAAAACGACCTTTAAATGAGTCGTTTGAAAAGTAATCTCGTTGATTTAATAAAAAATGAACTTGTTATAACATTTGTCCCAAAGTTGCATAAAAATATAATACTGAAATAATACAACGAGATTTGATAGTTTGAATGTAAGAAGAAATCCATGAATGTAATCTTGTAAAATTTGGACTCCAATGCACATCAAGTAAGCAAAGCATCTTATCCACCTGAGATAAAACATGTTTAAAAGTGTCAACATAAAGTTGGTGAGTTTATAGGTTTATGTAAGTATAAATGTTGGACAGCAAGATTTCAAGTGTGTAATAATGTAACACATACAAAATCACAAAATGTAATTACGACTGCACTAAGCTCATGACGTGTGCAAATTAATGCAAATAATTGTACCCGTGTAGATGTTAACGTGTAACATCTAAATCCAACATGGTATACGTCCGTTAGTTTGGTCTGCCGACACTAGTGAGTGCTACTCACCCGAACGGGGATGTCAATCCCAAATAGATCTATTCATAACATTCGCGCTTACACCAAGTAATTAACAGTTCATGATAGTGGGCATTGTGGGTTATCGCTACTTAGGCAAGCTCGTAATCATTGTAAAAATTGAAAAGTATTGTGCTTGCGTCCTATTGTAAAACATTGCATGTATCTCACCCTGAGATTTGTAAAATAATTGTAAACAAGTTAAAGCGGGGCTAAAAACTCACCTATAGTGAATGAATTGATTTCTAGAAAAATCAACGAGAAAAGTCGTCGCAACGGACCGGTATGCAACCTATTTAATTATAGGTCGATTTAGTATAATGCAATCGAAATAATTTAAAATGATGTATTCTATATCGTTATATCACCACCTAATAGTATTTGTTAAACTTTAATAAATCAAAATAGTGTTTACGTTAAGTTTACCACTTTTATTATTTTTATAACGATAATATATATATATATATATATATATATATATATATATATATAATATATATATATATATATATATATAGTTTAGTAAATATATAAAGTAATATTTATAAACTTTATAACGCGTATAAATATAATATAAGTGATGCTATATTATTTCTTAAAGTTTTTATAGTTCAAACGGACCGAAATGTCCGAAAACATAATTTTACTATTCATGTCAGAAAAAATAGTGCAAATTTTTTTATAACACTTTACGAAAAATAGTCCAAGTTTGATTAAGAAGAACTCACTCGTTTTACGCTTTTGGGCTTCAAAACACGCGTTACTTTAGCGAAAAATCATTCCGGATAACATTTAATAAATATACTTAAGCCGGACCCGAAAATGGTTAAAAATACGGTTTACAAAACTGCCAGATGTTTGCCGAAAACTGTTTTTGTCGGTATTGTTTTAAATCTGGTTTTGACCATAACTTCTTCGTTTTACATTCGTTTTTCGCGTTCTTTATATGCACGGAACCGTATTAAGATGATATTTTTAAGGTTTTGGCTTGACAAAACGCCCCTAACTTTTTGTCCAAAGTTGGCTGACCTAAAAGGGCATTTTGTACACTTTTCGTCCAATATTTCTACTCTATTTTCATACCACAAAACCACTAACCTATATATTTCAACCACTTCCCGAATCAACAATCATCCACTAACCTAATACCATCCAACACTTCTCAATACAATGAATAATTATATGAAATAACTTGCAACTAAATAAGCTAGTTTATGGATAATAAATTTGCTAACATGTTTAATAATCATATGTAGTGTTCTTGATTTCTTTGCAAAAGTTTATAAAAGCTTACTAGTTGGTGATATAACTTAATAATCATGATGTTTCTACACATAAGCACATTATTTAAGTATGGAAATATGTAAATGAAGTGTAAAATTATGAAATGAGTTTTATGCTTACTACTTGTAGTTAAGATGATGATGATAACTTAAAAACACTAAATAACCCAACAAATGTATAACCCAAGTACTTGCAAACCCTAACTTATTTTTATAAACCCTTGCTTCCAAAGCTTGTAATCAACTAGAAACACCTTAGATTATACCCTTGATCACGCTTGTATACTTGTAATATCAATAAAATGGAAACTATGAATTTTTCTATGGCTATATTGTGAGCCGTGAGCTTATATGTAGAGGGAGAAAGAGTTTTGATTTCTTACTAGTTGTGAAATGAGAAGATATGAGTTCTAGTTGTATTATATACAAGAGTAGGAAAATATCTAGGGAACACATCTTGCATAAGACCATCCTTGGGCAAGGGAGGGGGCGTGGCCTATGGTGTGATTGGTAAGGGTTTGTAAGTTGATTGGCATGGTGTCGTAAGGAAGTTTCTAGATGTGTAAGGAGGGTTGGTAAATACTAGCACATGGTAACACATATAAGTAAAACTTGGTATTGTTTCTATGTTTCTATTTACATAACCGGCCATAGTGGTGTTGTGTGTAAGAATTATATAGTTTTTAGGTATTGGGTATAATTGTGGGTATTTTGTTAAGTGTAGAAAGGTGGTGGTGTTTCCATGCATACATAAATAAAAAATATTGTGAAACGTAAACGTTTTACGTAATGTATAAAAAAAAATGTGAAAGTTATAAATTATCTTCGTAAAAATAAGATAACACTTATTTGACGTAAACTTTTATTTGTTTGATGTCGGTTTACGTTGATTGTTGATTTTTAGTTTACACGATTTAACTTAACGGTTGAAATTAAAAGTAAACGCGTAAAAGTCTAAAATAAATAATTGAGAGTTTGTAGTCGTAAAATGACATGAAATGACGAGTTGTCAGAAGTTCAAGATCTCCCGACATCTATCCACTGTTTTGGACATAATATGAGCATACAAACTCGGATTGACTTGATTCAACAACTCACGCGACGAGAAAAGAATTATCTACAACTTTAATTTTTGGCAAAAAGCTAAAAATGAACACAAGTATGCCATAATTGCCAATAAGTACGACACACTTTTCATCAATCCTAAGTAAGGCGCACCAAGTTAAAAGTACAGCGCACTTCGCGTTTGAATAGCTAAAAAGTCATATTTATGACTTATATTAACTCGCAATCCGATCATATATCATTTGCCTTGGTCCCTAAGTGTTAGAAAGGTTATAAATACCCCAAGAACTCTAGGAAAAACATATACTATCATTCGAGAAGGAGAACTAGTGGTGAGGATCCTTGGATCTAATGATCCAAACACCCCTTTGTCATTGGCGTACCACCATACTACCACCACTACTATAACCACGAAATCCCAGAGTTCTAACACCGTATCTAGACCACATACCATCCATTTTCAGAACCTAAACATATCCCACTTTGATTCTTAGATGATTCACACCAAATCCTCCTAAAATCACTACCATAAACCTTGTTACCAAACACTCCATTTGGTGACATGTTGCGGATTTCTAGAAGTTACGTGACATATTTTGGGTTATCTCAGTAGCATTGGGTTGTTGGTTAATCATGGAATTATTAGTTTTGGGTTGGTGGTTGTTGTAGTCAAAATATTGGTTTTGGTACTTTATACTCGTATTACTCGTATAAATGGATTCAATACATTTCTTAACTGATAATATTGATATGTTTTCTGAGTTTATTCATGCTTTTGATGTTCATTATTGGTTGGTTATGATATGGATGTGTATCACTTACTTGGACGATATTAATAGTACTTGTGAATATATATGCTTATGGATTTAATATTGTTTTACTTGGATCATTATTTATCTTTTGATTTGTCATTGCAATAGAAGTAGGTCGAAAGGCTCTATTGTCTTGATGAATTTCACGTTGTCTGTCTATAACAATTCAGTGCTAATCTTGTGAGAATTTATTAGTGAATCTATAAATAACCTGTAAAACCCAAAATTTAAAATTTCATTTCATATTGGTAATTTTGAATATAACCTAAAATTTATTAATAAGTATTTGAAAATAAAACTTTAGGTTATAATTTTGGGAATTATAAAGATATATCATAAGATATATTGTTAATAAGAAAAAAAATATACTTTATATATTTTTTTTAAAATGGCCGGCCCCCTTTTTATAAAAAAAAGATATTTTGGTTAATTTGATTATTTTGTATATTTACTTTCTTCTATTAAAAGAACCTATTTTAAGGGATAAGTATTAAAAGGTTTTAGCAAGTATTTTGTGTAATCTTCAAAATAGGAAAAAAAATATTTTGCCCCCCTCCTTTGCTTAATGAACCGGCCCCTATAGGTGTTGATACACCAAAATCTTTTAATTTTGAAGTCTAGCTTAATTAGGGAAAAGAGTGTAATTAAAAAAGGGATAAATATTTTAATTTGCAAACAAGTTATTTTTGTCTTTCTCTTCCTGTTTTCCCTCTTCTTATAACCGGCCACCTCCGATCTACCTATCCCATTTCATTATTCTCTCAATAATTCTTACTCCATAAAATTTGTGTTTCCCTCCATAAAAGCTGCAAAGCACAGAATGTATGTTTAGGTGTTTTTTTGTTTGAGTAAGCCTAAATGTTTGTTGGCTGTTTATTGGTGTGGTTTTGATCTTATATTTTGAGTGTTTTCTTACGAGTTTGATTTTGTACCCCTCCCTTTTATTCCAGTTAGGTAAGTCTTGTTTTTGTTGTTCTTTTCTTGTGTCACCATGATTACAGTATGCAAAAGTTTGTTCATTAAAAACCTAGAAGATTGTAAGGAATAATGTTTTTGTTTTTGTTGCTGTCGTGTCAAATTTCTCTAGGGTTTTATGCTTAATTAATGGCTTAATTAGCATGTTTATGTTTTGAAAACCCTAAGATGATCATTAATGTGTTATTATAAAAAACTAAAGTTTATGAAACCCTAGGGTTGGTTTTGCTTGGGTGTTTAATTTGGGTTTATCATGGTTAATAACTTCTGGGCAGATTATAGTCATGTTCAAAGAGTATGATGCTTTAAGATAAAAATTCGGTTTTGACTTAATTCTTGGTGCTAAGTTGAAATTCAATGAGTATTAGTCTATGGAATAATCTCGGGGGCTCGATGTCAATTGAGGTCCGGGAAGGTAGTTTTTAGATTTTATAAGAATTAGAAGTATTCAAAACTGCTGGATTCTGCCCGAAATTTTCAGTTTTGTAGTTGTTGATTTTTGATTTCACTCAAAACGTTAGAGTTAGATTTAAAAATATTTATTTGGTAATTCTTCTAGAAAATCGTGCTACATTCTTATTTATTCTTTTTGAATTGTTTCTGTAGTTGTCTAAGTAATGTTTTTACGCCGTGTCATACTTTTCAAGGTTCTGCCAGGGTCAATATTCGGGTTAGTTTTTGGTAAAAAGGGTCAAAGGGTACTTAAGACATTGGAAATAATTTAAAACCAATGATCTATGGGTGAATCTGAGACACATGTGGGACCCTCTGTAAATTTTTGTAGATTTTTGGAGGTCGTTTTTAATGGTGGTCTACTTTAAACATAGGGAGAAACTTGCTTAAAATGTTTGGAAGGATTTTGGAAATTTGGGGAAAAAACTCTAATTTAGTTACCATTAAGTGTTTTAAATGATATAGATTTAAGTAATAAACTTATTGAAATACAGATAGATTATAAATATGTTATGTCTATGGATTCTTGTAGATTAGATATGAGGTGTTGTGTATCTTTTGTCTTCGTGTTCATTCTCTTGATTGCTTATTCGTTAGGTATGATATACCGACATTTTTGTAGGACACTTCTTTTCTTTGACTTACTTGATCGTATTTGTTTTCTTGGTTTGACTTTCTCCTTTGATTTGCTATCCTTGAAATGTGACTCATGTAGTATTGACATTGAGTTTGATTCGATAGGTCTTTTGTTAATTATTTGTTGCTTCTTATTTGAATATCGTACTAGATTCGTTTCACATATATGGGATTATTTGAAACTTGTTTCATTTATATCTTTGCTTGTAATCTTGTCCGAGCATATTTGTATCTAGTCTTGGAGGTACCATGACCATGTCATTGTTTTTTACTTGTCTTCGGACACAATGCATGTCACTATCTGTTGGCGGTTTTCGATTAGTCCACGACTGTTCCCTTTGTATGTTGCACTCTTATTTATGAATGTTGATGTTTATATATTGTTGTTACACTCGCCATATGTGCTTGTGTTATACGGATATAACTTTGTTTTGTATGGACGTATGGATGTACATCCAAGGGTACTTTGTTCTGTTCAGTTGAGGTGAATGGTTGTTTGTGATGCAATACACGCTCATTTCACATTTGTACAACAAGAGTCTGATTGCCTGTTGGTACATATTGATTGATGATTATCTGCATTATTATGTTAGGGTCTATTCATGTATCTTGTTTTAGACATTTGTTTCTGGGCTAGTGTGCAGTTCATTGATTAACCTCTCTATTCCTATTCATTGATTCTGATATATTTCATTTGGCATTTTTTTGACAGGATCGATATCGTTTAGACTCATCCCTTCATTTTTATTTCCGTAATTATTACTTATATCTGTCACTGAGCGTTTAGCTCAGCCGCGTTTTTCTTTTCACTGCGGCCTATTGGTGTTAGGCGGGAAGGTGAGAAATGAGTGTTGAGTAGATGGAAGCTTTTAGAGGACCCACTTTAGAAGAACCCTTTTGATTTTGGATTTATGTCTTTAAGACCTTTTCTTTCTGAGATTTCTTTTCATTGGACTTTGTTGTGGAATTTAATACTGTTGGAAGTTCAATTTTTTTTTCATGTACTTGTGTATTTTTCGATTTACATTAAAGTCTCCGCTATGACTTTTTTAGATATGAGGTTCTTGATATGTGACACCTAAAATGTAATGCTTTTGTCTCTCTTTTGTCGGAGATGGTGTTCGGGGTGTTAGCAGAACTCCAAAGTAGAAATAGTTTTTAAGACTGCTTTATTATTGTTGATGTGATCACCGGTTATAGGTTTTAGGAGGAATTTTATATTAGTATGCCAGATATTTGATTATAATCTTCAATTCTATAATGCGCGTCGTGTATGACTCGTTAGATGCATATTTGATATAATTCATTCTTAATGCGCTCGTGATGATGTAGTATATAGGACGAAAGGATTCTATGTCAATATTGGTAGATATGTTTATTGTTGTAAGTACCCATTATTCATGACTTGCATGATTTGTTTATATAAAGTTTTGCAATATCTATATCTATTATGATTGGTATATTGCTTCACAAACATTTTAGCTATTTGATCAGTGACAATCATTTAGCTTTGTTACTTGATATACAATTGGTGAATTGCTAACAATTCTATGGAACGACCTGGACTTACCTTAAACTGTATGATAATCGATACAGTATACTTGCCTGAGTGTTGTGTTTTTATTCGTTTGTTTGGTAAATCAAGTTATTATAAATTTAAAGCTTGTAAAACACATATCAATGGACAAAGTAGAAGTTGATGAATTTCCGAACGTGTTATTGTTCTCTTAAACTGTTTCAAACTACATCTATAACATGTAAAGTGTTTGAATAACTTAAGTATATCACGGAAACACTTTAAAGGAACAACACTAATGACAGTCGAAAATAAGAAGATCCGTATCACTATAAATCCTTCTAACACTTTGACGAATTATTTCATTTAATTACGTCCAAGGTGTGTGTAAAACCATAGAGAGAGGAGGGGGTGAATTCGGTCTTTTTGACTTCTTCAAAGTTTATGAAACTTTAAGTCTCAAAGAAACCGAGTAGTGTAATGATCTACTTGTTAAGATAGAAAACAAATTGATAGAGAGAGAGGGGAAGAGAGAGACACCACGATATATACTGGTTCGGCATGGAGGTTTAAACCAGCCGTACGTCCAGTTGCGAATCCACGATAATGATACTAGTACTCTAGTATAATCTCTATGGTGGACTATAACCGTATTACAATTTTGCTCTAGCGATATGTACTAAGATCGACACTCACTAAGAAGAGCTACTCCCAACGGTATTTAGCCCTCGGAATCCACCCCTAAGAACCTAATGACTTCAAATAACGTCACTTTTATAGCATCATTTATCCCATGTTTCTTGCCCATTTTATACAATTATTGCATGAATCGATACTTAATCGTTTATATTTTAGATTTGCTGTAATTATGAAGTACTTTGTGAAGAATAGCTAAAAGGCACGCATTCTGGAGCTAAAACAAAGAAATCTAAAGAAAATATTCTGACTGCCTATACGCCGTATCTATCAAGGAAGATACAGCGTATCTGTGCCTGCACTTCACAAGAAACCACGAAGACCTATACGCCTTATCCAGGAACTATCATACGCCGTATCCAAAATATCATATACGAAGATTCTAGAAGATATCGAATGTGGTCCCTACTCCAAAAAAATCCCAATATGCCGTATTGACCTCAACCAATACGACGTATTGAAGAAATTCCAGAAACTATATATAGAAAACCTAAAAACAAGTTTTAGGTGTGCTTGATCATATTTTCGATACCCTAACAACAAAGGTTAATTTTCAGAAGACAAAAAGAGCAGAAGAGGTCAAGCAAAGCTACTAATTCCATAGGAAACACCTTGTAATCTCACATACTCTAGTAATCATTTGATTTTTGGTATCATTCGTTTAACTTGGTTAGTTTACCTTGGTTGATTGATTATTCTTGTATTGATTACAATGATTAAGGGCTAATAACCTTGGGTATTAGCTATGTTTATGAAGATTTAAATGTTTGGTTTGTTTATATTGACTGCTTAATTTATAATTGATTGTTAGATTATGTTTATCATGTTAATACAAATATTCGCGCAAAAACGATATTTATATTTAATGATCTTCATGTTTTGATAATAACAAATATAATGTCATACTACGTAAAAGTTTACGTAAACAAGTTATTTAGTCGAAAGTTTACTTGACGACGACAAATCACTTAAGGTATGAATATGGCATTATTAAACATAGTTAATGATCAAAGAAAAATATTTTCATTTGCATAAACCTTTTCTAATCAAATGATTTAAGTTAACACATGATTAATTATAGGCTAGTTATATTAATCATGCAAGACAAAATAAGATTAACCATAAGTGGAAACAATCTTTCCAAATCTTTCAAATCTTCCCAAATGTAGAAAATCTTTTCTTATTGATGATAAGAAATATTTTGTTCTAGAAGAATCTAATAAACTAGTTTTATTAAGTACAAAACAATATTTTGTATAGATTTAGGGTTAATCACAAAATGACAACTCCTGTCCCAGCTCCCCCAAAGGATCTACCTAAAACACTAGACGGATCCAGCTACGGTGGATCCGTGGGTCGCAGGTCACAGCTGTCTGGGACAACATTTGAATTTCAAAGGCTTGCCTATAAATAACAACCTTAAGCTTTCATTTTTAA
>BQNB010149697.1:0-16136 GCA_026074375.1 Tanacetum coccineum | reverse complement strand
ACCCGGCGGGTCAAACCGGGTTTCGAAAATATGAAACCCGGTTTAATTTGACCCGTTTTTTCGGCCGGAACCGGTTGACCCTGCCGGGTCGAACCGGGTTTCAAAACACTGGTAATATGTGATTTAGAAATTATGAGTTTCCCTAAACCCTAAGTCTTATGACATTACATTTGGGAGAAAAGTTGATGCTAAGTTGATAGGCGTTCTTCTCTTAAAATTTGCTATGCAGATCGAGTGGTTGATCCATGACTTCTGATTAGCGATCAGCGTACACACTATCATGAGAAAATCTATATACGGGATGCACTAGTTTTACATAATTTTTTAATCGATCCATCCAAGTTTCGGTTAACGGCTCAACTGGTTATTTTTCCTAAAACTGGCTTCCGGTGATCAAGTCGGTTCCTGGTTCAAGTGATCTAACTAGGCGAGTCAACCGAGTTTTAAAATGTCCATAGTTTGACCTTAAGCCCATGCAAACTAAAAAAACCCTAGCTACTATTATACTACGGAGTTAACAGTTTAAATAATCATGCCTTCACCATTTCACGAGCAATTGCAGAAGCAGCAGATTGTGGTAAGCACCTTATAATTTCGATTATATGAATGATTGATTGTTCTTAGTCAAAATTGAGTTATGTTGATGTAACAATTTTGTATTTTGATGTACACCAACTGTTTCATAAGTGTTAAAACTGTTTCATAAGTGTTAAAGTTTATTAATTTTTTTATTCATTATTAGAAATTTGTGTATCTATGTCAGGGTTTTGACTTTATAATTTGGATATATTGCAAAAAGCCAAAAGCCCATAAAACAAGCTAAATGTTAAACACCCTCTGATTAGCTTATTTAGTTTCAAACAGTAAAATATAAGGCAATAAGCTGGGGAAACAAGCTAGTTCAAACACTCCTTTAGAAGAACTAAGAAATTTTTAGCCTTACGGTATGTTTGGCAAGACTAGCTGTTAGCAGTAGCTTAGTAAGGTATCCATAATTAAATTATAATGTGTAAAATGAAGTAAAAGTAGCGCTAGAGTTTTAATACATGTTTTAGTAGCGCTAGAATTTTAATACATGTTTTAGTAGCGCTAGAATTTTTATTACAAAGTACTTAGTAAGTGCTTCAAAATGCTCCGGGCCAAACACACGCTTAGTTAAATAACTTGCGGATGGTTCACAGCTATACATAATTTATCAGTCGTTCTTATATTGAAGCTTGACTTGATGAATGCAATGCTAATTTAAATATTGTATATTGTGTTTTGATAGAAAAGAAGTAGATACGAACTAAGCATTTTGGGCGAGTGTTTCTCATCCTCTATAAATTACCTTCAAACATGGCGACTAATTTGAGCAAAAAGAGAAAGGTTAGTGTCGTCTATCAGTTTTGTGACTAACTGTTGTGTTATTTTTTAGTTCTGTTGGTGTAATTTGTTTTTGTGAATCAGTTTGTAGCCGATGGAGTGTTCTTCGCTGAGTTGAATGAAGTCCTTCCTAGGGAGCTTGCGGAAGATGGTTCCTCAGGCGTTGAAATCAGGGTTACACCTATGCGTACTGAGATCATCATCAGGGTGCCCGTACCCAAAATGTTCTTGGTAAAGTTTATAAACCTGTCAGTCTTACTATACTGATACAAATCATACTGATAGGATGACGATACGTAATGCCAAATTCACGTATATTTTTTAGCTTTAACATTTGTTGCTGAGATTTATGCCACCGTTCTGTTGATTGCTAACTTGGACAAATTTGTCAATATACATTCTAATAACGTTTGTTTATCGAACTTCATATTTCAGGTGAGAAGGGAAGCAGAATAACGGAGTTGACGTCTCTTGTTCAGAAACGTTTCAAGTTCCCTGAAACCAGTGTGGAGCTTTACACTGAACGAGTTAACAACAGAGGGCTCTGTGCCATTGCCCGGGCTGGGTCATTGCGATACAAGCTTCTCGGAGGGCTTCCTGTCCGCAGGTTTGTACACATTAAAAGGATTAAAAAACTTTGGACCTTTTGAGTTCTATTTTACTAGCGTCTTTATTTTATACTAATTAATTGGTATATTACGAAAAGAGTATTTGAGCTACCATCATAGACTAGTTCAGTTTGATATGATTCTATGAACTCGTACGTTAGTTGATTGTTTGTAGGGCATGCTATGGTGTTCTTAGATTCGTCATGGAGAATGGAGCTAAAGGGTGCGAGGTATGTAGATAAATGATTGTTTTTCTTCAGTTTCTTATATGACATACTGATTACGAACCAGGGCTAAATTCTTATTAAGATACCAAAATAACTAAAATTAAACACAAGATAGTGCCTACTTTCGTGATGTAGGTGACCTCCTATCTCTATTGACTCCAAAATCTGCATACCTAAAACCTGTAACCCTTTTTTCGTAAGGGAACAAGAAATCTTGATTGTCAACAATATCAAAAAATGTAGAAGAAAGCTATAGGGCTTAGCATATCATTTGTTACTATTAAGAACACCATCATACACATGTTCACATAAATTATTTACTTACCAGCACCTAATTGTTTCAACATCACGAACAGACAAACGCTTTTAGCGGTCGAAAAGAAATCCAAAACCTTGAATCGAATAAAACCTGGTTTAATGATCCAAGTGTATAGCAGGACAAGATCTGCTCAATCAACTCATCTAGTAATATTTTCATCAGCAAATTTAGCAGGCAGTCAGCATAATGCACTCAAGACAATATCTCAGAATACCCTTGATATTCCTTTCAGCTGCCATCAGTAAAGACAGACAAGGATTAAACAACTATCAACAATACATAACCAAAATGTAAATGTTTTAGGAGGAGTGGCAACAAAACAAAACATCATAAGTCGTTAAATAGACGAAGTCCTATATTGGGAATAAAACTAATGACCAACACCCTTTTTGGCTCTAAGAGATTCAAGGGCCTTTTCCCGCAACTCAATTTCCAGTTTCTTCGGATCAGACAATGCCTCCTCGCGACTATCGTGACTCTTGTCAAGATCCGAAGATGGAGAAACATCCCCGCCTGCTTTCAGTTTTAGCTTTTCAGTCCGGCGACTATCTTTTTTGTGACGCCTTTCCTCCCGCCGTCTACGTTTCTCTTCTTTCTTCAATTTCCTTTTCTCTTTGCGTCTTCTCTTAGCTTCCTTCCTGTCTTCTATACGGGAGTCATGACTATCATCATCGTCTGATGTGACATCTTTCCTTTTCGACCTTTTGCGCTTTTTCTTATGATCACTTTCCTCAGAGCCAGAATCAAATGAACCACTTCGAGTCTGCCTTTCAACTGCTGGCAATGCCTTTGTCAATTTCACTGCTTCCTGGTTAATCTCGTTAACTTTGTATCCTTTTTCAGGGACCCGTTCCCTTTCACTTGATAAAATATCATTGCGGCTACGCAAGGGCTCGTCTGCCAATTCAGAATATTTCCTCCTTCCCTCGTCATTCGTACTTGTTCTCTTCTGAGCTTGAGTGCCAGTCGGGAGATGACTAGTTAACTTTTCAGGAGAATATTTATCATTGACCGAGTTCTTGTTCTCACGTCTCTCTTCCCTCGGTCTGGAAAAAGCCTTTTCTTCCAACTCTACACGATCAACACGGTCTTTTGAATTCGTAGTTTCTCTTTGTCTCTTACGAGGTATAGGGCTCCTCTCCTTACTAGGAGTTCTCCTAGCAGCTGGGGGAGATACAGAACCGGGAGGAGAGTTATATGGTGCGGGAGATAGAGCTGGCACTCTCCGGCCCTTTGGAAGAGGAGGTGGAGGAGGTAGATTCCCTGCGAAGCTGGATGCTTTACGACTCTCGGTCGGACGCTCAGCAGTTTCTTTTCGTGGCATTTGACAATCAGGAGCATTTCTCTGAGTAACTACGTGCCCATCTCTAGGAGATTCTGATGGTGATCTCTGTTGTCGCTTTGGTGATCCTCTTCTCAGCATTGAAGGGGGTGTATCACGTTTAGGAGAAAGAGAAATGCGACCAGATGGTGAAGAAGACATACTTCCTGGACTTGGGGATCTCTGCTGACCAGGATTGGTGATTTTGCGCCTAACAGGAGAGGAAGACTGATGACGTGGAGTTGATGGAGCTCTTTGATTTCGTCGCCTCATAGGAGATGGGGACCTGCGACGCACCGGTGAAGGAGAAAGTGACACGTTTCGCGAAGGAGACACAGGAGACTGTGACCTGTGTCGATAAGGAGATGGTGACCTACGTCGGAAGGGAGACCTTCGTCGGATGGGGGAACGCGATCTCCGCCGGATGGGAGAACGCGCTCTCCGCCGGATAGGGGACCGCGACCTTCGACTAATAGGAGATCGAGACCTTTGGCGGATGGGGGAACGTGACCACCGTCGGATGGGAGAACGTGACCTCCGTCGAATGGGAGAACGTGACCTAGGCGTTTCTTTTGAGCTATATTTCTCATCAGCCTTCACATTATCAACCTCGCGGTCCATCTTCAATTCTCTCGTAATACGGGCCGTATCCTCCTGCTTCTTCCTAGTTTCTTCCTCCTTAGCATCCAAGAATTGTTGAGGGACGCCACTCGCGTTCTCCTGAGCACTGAGAAGATGTGTCCAAAGCTCCTTCATAAACTTGCCAGTATTTTTCTCCATAAACCCAGTAAGTGAGATTTGAATTTCTTTGCCATTAACTACCTTCTCCTCTAGAAGGCCATAAATGAAGTTTATAAGAACTTCATCTTCAAATCCAAGAAGTTCAGTCACCCTGTGAGCTATCCATGGTCGCATGACATCCATATTGACTTTTGTCATGTCCATCAAATTTTCCAATTCAGGATGAAACTTCTGCGATTTAAGCAACTTGGCATGCTTATTCGAAAACCGAGTATCCTGATCCGCCGTAGTTCCCCGGAAGAATCCGCCTGACATGTTGTAGGGTTTTGTGAGTGGTGTGTGAGAAGAGAAGTGTATAAATAGGGCTAACGAGCGGGGTCCGTTTTTCTAAAACCTGTAACCGCCTTATAAATAACAGAGACCAAGCCGATACATACTATGGGTACGTTTGACACCAAAGATTACGAGGAGGTTGTGATTATTTTTTAAAAAAAATAAGCTATTTAATATAAGCTTTATTTGACAAATAAACTTATTATATGAGATTATAAATTTTTTTTTTTCTTCATAATCTCTTAAAATCAAATGCTACTTCATGTAGCTTATAAAAAATAATCTATTTTTATAATCTCATCTTCATCTTCATCTACAGCTTCATCTCCAGTTTCAGCGACAGTTACTTTCGCCAAACATACTCATAAAAGAAGACTAATAATAATAGAAACAATTACTCTCATTCTACTTTTATTGTACTCTTTTGACTTTTTTTAAGTTTTTCATTTTCAACTTTAATTTTACATATTTTTTTTGTTATATAATACTTACAAAATATATGAATGATTGTTTTTAAACGTATTTTCTTTGATATCATTTTCATAATGTATTATAGGGTTATTATACAAAGATGTTACTAAAGTTTACGTGAAAGTTCACCTAAGTTACTATAGTTTCATTTTGTTCACTTAGGTTACTAAACTTTTATGAAGCATACCCTACTATAATTTCAGTGTTAATTCGAGTAACCTGAACGCATATTTTTTGATAAGTTAAGTAACATAAATGTCGCGTTTTTACCAATATTTTTATAGGTTTAGTAACCTCAAAAGTTATGTTTCATAACTTTAGTAACCTAAGTGAGCAAAATGAAACTATAGTAACTTAGGCTAACTTTCGTGTAAACTTTAGTAACTTCTTTGTATAATAACCCATGTATTATATAACACAAACAAAAATATTAAAAATCAAAGTTGAAAAAAACGACATCAAAAAGTAGAAAAAGGACAATAAAAATGGGACGAATGTACTAATATAAATCATCCCCCACACTTATGAAAATTGCCTAAAAGCGCTAGATCGTATCATTACTCCCCGCCAAAACACACGCCATGTTCTCAAGGTGTGGCTTTATTATAGATCACTTTTAGATTGAAATATTTCGACTCTATATGCGTCGGGTATCACGAAATCCTCAATTGGATAATTCAGAGAATCACACTTTGTCTCTAAGGAACGAGAGAAAAGCAATACACGGAAAGTTGTTATGTTTGTTGTGTTCTAGAAGAGATCAATTATGGTGCATTTAACCCAACCAAAAGTTAGTTAAATGTTGACCCCGCAAGGGGGCGCGGCCCCTTTGGCCCCTGCGTCTTTGTCGTGGCGGCATCAAGCTAGCTAGAACAAGTGTGCACTCCAAACCTCCTGACTCGACTATAAGACTAAAGCCCATTTATCTCAAGTAAATCACAAGTACACAAAATATAAGTGCTGACACTAAAATCACCAACATTCCTCTCCCATTTTAGTGCAATCCTTGATCTACTAAAATAAACAAAACAAACCAAACTCATGCATAGATGAAAATGTCTTAGAGATTGAATTTTCACATAGTATATTACGCATTCCAAGTATTCGAGAATCAGGGTGTCCCATGGATTGAACCCATCAACTCGTTGGACTACTCGAAGATAATATACACATAAGTCTCTACAAGTTTCTAATGTACATACACTTGACACTATAATAAAGCCTTGTGTTCATATCCTTCATGAGCATATAGAAACCAAGTTCTAGCTTCTTGAAGCGGCGAAACTCCGTGCTCACATATGTAGTTCCTTTAGTCTTGTACCTGCAATGCAATTTTTAAAAGAACAATTAAGAAGATAAACTTCAACCTAACCCACTCTAGTCTGAACACATACCTTGGGATGATACGATGTGTTCCAATATTTAATTGTAAGCTTTCCACATTAAATTCAGCTTTTAACATTGTATTAGAAGGAAATTGGGTGTCTCATAGTTAGAGATTTAAATGGACTTTAATCTCATCCTGATAGCCGACTTGTGCACTAAGACTCTAGCTAATCCCTTAGTCAAGTGATCTGCCAATTTCTGTTGAGAACAAAAAAAATCCACATAAATCACTATATTCGTAATTAACACACAAACCATGTTGTGTCTAACACCTAAGTGTCTAGACTTTCCATTTTAAATTTGACTATATGTCTTAGCCAAAGTGGCAGCACTATCACAATGTGTGAAAATAGGAGATATCGGTTTTGGCCACAAAGGAATCTCATAGATAAGGTTCCTTAGCCATTCTGCCTCCTTTCCAGCAGCAGCTAAAGCTACAAATTCACTTTCCATTGTCGAATCAGTAATGCAAGTTTGCTTCTTAGAAGCCTAAAAATGGCACCTCCACCTAGCAAGAATACCCAACCAGTAGTAGAAGTGTGATCTTCACTATTGGTTATCCAACTTTCATCAAGATAACCTTCAACAACCGAAGGAAATCCAACGTAAGACAAACCATAATTTATTGTCTTTTCAAGTACCTGAATACTTTAATTATTGCTTCCCAATGATGATTACTAGGATTAATAATAAATCTACTCATTTTTTCGACTGCAAAAGCAATATTCGGTCTTGTGCTTGTCATAGCATACATCAAGAAGCCAATAGCCCTTGAGTATTCAAGTTGATTCATAGGTTTACCCACATGGAGCATTAGTTTAATGCCTGCTTCCATGGAGGTATTAACCTGACCACAACCTTCACAATTAAACTTCTTGAAAACTTTCTCAATGTAGTGAGATTGTGTAATTGTAAGACCTTTGTTCTCATGCTTAATTCTTATTCCAAGAATCACACCCGCCTCCCCCATATCTTTAATGGAGAAATTTGGTTACAAAAACTCTTTAGCTTTATCAACTTGGTTTTGGTCAGTACCAAAAATCAACATGTCATCAACATATAAGCAAATGATGACTTATTTACCAGATTCATCAAATTTGTAGTATACACACTTGTTTGGTTGATTCAACACAAATTCATAACCTCGTCAAACTTATGAAGACACTGTTTAGGTGCTTTTTTGAGTCCATACAATGATTTAATTAACTTATATACTTTATGCTCATTACCTGGCATAACAAATCCTTCTGGTTACTTCATATATATCTCATCTTCCAAATCAACATCTAAAATTTTTGCTTTGACATCCATTTGATGGATCACTAGATTGTGAGTAGCTGCTAAAGATATCAACAATCTAATTGTGGAGATACAAGCAACTGGTGCATATGTATCGAAGTAATCTTTGACCCCGCAAGGGGGCTGCCCCTTGACCCCCGCGTCTATGTCATGGCAGAATCAAGCTAGCTAGAACTAGTGTGCACTCCGCACCTCCTGACTTGACTATAAGCTATACCTGACTAAGCCTATTGATCTCAAGTAAATCACAAGTACACAAAATATAAGTGATGACACTAAAATCACCAACATATTTCACGTGAGAAGGGAAAGAGAATAAGGGAGTTGACATCTCTTGTTCAGATTCGTTTCAAGTTCCCTGAAACCAGTGTGGAGCTTTACGCCGAACTCTGTGCCATTGCCCATGCTGAGTCATTACGATACAAGCTTTTTGGAGGGCTTGTTGTCCGCAGGTTTGTACACATTAAAAGGATTACCTTTTGATATCTATTTTACTAGCATCTTTATTTTATACTAATTAATTAGTTTATTATGAAAAGAGTATTTGAACATACCATCATAGACTAGTTCAGTTTAATATGATTCTATAAACTCATACGTTAGTTGATTGTTTGTTAGGCATGCTATGGTGTTCTTAGATTCGTCATGGAGAACGGAGCTAAAGGGTGCGAGGTATGTAGATAAATGATTGTTTTCTTCTGTTTCTGCTATGACATACTGATACGAACCAGGGCTGAATTCTTATTAAGATACCAATGACGAAAATAAAATACAAGATAGTGCCTACTTTCGAGATGTAGGTGACCTCCCTATGTCTATTGACTTCAAAATCTGCATACCTAAAACGTGGAACCCTAATACCCTAAAAATAATAGACTTTTTATACTTATCATAATACTTTAGCTTGACCACCAAGCTAATACATATAAAAGGAAACTAATAATAATAGAAACAACTAATTTAAATCATCCCATGCACTTATGAAAATTTTCTAAAAGCGCTAAATCGTATCATTACTCCTCGCCAAAACACACACCTTGTCCTCAAGGCGTGGCTTTAAAATTTCTTCTATTTTTTTTCTGGGATCCCATCGTTTAACTTGAACTTGTGGTGCAGCCTCCTTATCACTTCCGTCACTTTCATCAACCAACAACACTTGTAAAGTTTAACTTGGACACTAGTGACCTGGGGTGAATTTTTTATCACATCGATAACAAAATCCTTTAGCTCTCTTAGCTTGTAGTTCCTAATCAGATAATCTTTTTAAGTTCTCTCCCTTGAAAGTGTTTTGCTCTATTGTTGAATAGTGTGACCCATCATCCTATAAGATATTGTTACAAGTCTTTTTCTCATCAATAGAAATTTACAGCTTCATGGCATGATGAAGCCCTTCTGGTTGCATTACACAAACATATACACGAAACTCATGTTTGAGTCCATTAATAAATGTGCCCTCCAACGGGAATTCCAACAAATTGGCATGCCAATCTCTCTAACAAAGCCACATAATCCCTAGCAGTACCATCTTGAGTGATGCCTAATAACTGTTCATAGAGTGTTCCCTCATAAGATTGTTGAAAATGCTAAATAATCATCTTTTTAACCCTTCCCAAGACCTAAGCGGAGCCCTTCCCCCACCCCAGCGATACCATGATAAGCTCAGGCCTTCCATATATAAAACTGCAGCCCGCAACTGATCCATCTCCTAGATTTCTTGGATGTCAAAATATCGTTCCATACGATATATCCATCCATGAGCATCTTCACCCTCGAATATCGGCATCTTTAACTTCTTGAAGTGAAAATCAGCCCCAAACTATCCCCTTCTAGATTCCCTAGTGCAATAATTTCCCGATCCGGGTCCTACTTTAAACTCGCTGTTGTTTTTATCCTAAAACACAACACCCTCCACCCTTTTTTTTCTTTGGATCAAATGACCCATTTAAATTTTATGTGTTCATGAGAAGCCCGAGAGCATTACATTGTGGACCAGTATTCTTTTTCTCATTCTCATGTTGGATCTTAGCGGTCAAGGAAGCCAAGGCCTTGATTTCTTGTTGCATTTTAGCGAACCTATCATTGGTTTCAGTACGGAACTCTGCGAACTCAGTTTTTAGAACCTCGATCTTCTTGTTAGCCATTAAAAATTTTTTATAGATGAATAGTACATCGATGAAGAGTACATCTGGAAAAAAATCGGTCCACTATCTTGCTTTGATACTAATTTGATACAAACAATGGCTGAATTCTTATTAAGATAACAAAATAACGAAAATAAAATAAAAGATAGTGCCTACTGTCGAGATGTAAGTGATCTCCCAATGTCTATTGACTCCAAAATCTGCATACCTAATATTTTTAACCCTGATGCCATATAATCTATACTTAGTTACTTACATAATACTTTAGCTTGAACACCAAGATAATGCATATAAAAGGAAACTAATAATAATATAAACAACTAATATAAATCAGCCCTTCAATTATGGAAATTGCCTAAAAGCACTAGATCGAATCACATACTTTTTTTAGTAACATCGTTAACCAATTTCAGGTGATTGTGAGTGCAAATCAGTGAAGTTCAAAGATGGGTACATGGTCTCATCTAGTCAACCCGTAAAGGAATACATTGAGGCGGCTGTAAGACATATGCTTTTAAGACATGTAAGTTCATTTTAACTCTCAAAATTAAATTATAGTACCATCTTACAATATCTTTTTTTCATTGTGATTAGGGTATTTGGTATTAAAGTGAAGATCATGCTCGACTGAGATCCCACTGGATAGTTTGGCTCAAACTCACCTTTGCCTGATAATGTGGTTATCCATATGCCCAAGGATGACGTTATTGCTCACCCATCTGAAGAGGTTGAGGAATATAGACCACCTCTTGTGCTTGCTGATTAACCTATTCTCATACTTGTACATGTTTGAACTATGGTTAGGACCTTTTTCTAAGAATAATATTGGTTGATAATATTGATTGAATGAATTAAATTGATTGAATACATATGACCTGATATTTATAGTCTAACACTGTTATATACCAATCATAATCTAATACAAATACTAATCCAAAACTAATATAAATAAGCCTTTTAACAACCCTCGTAGTTGGAGCGGTTGGAGAACAAACGCTCAAACTGTCTTGAAACTCACCAAACAGAGTAGAAGGAACACTCTTAGTAGAAGAACTTGTAGATTCACCAACGATGTGCATTGAGACATCAAAATTTTCACAGTGATTCTTAAAGAAGTAACACCATGCATCATAACTAACTTCGTACACATAAAGTTTAAGAGGAATAAGGACTTTAGGTGGAGCTTAGTCGAGTCGAGCTTTAGTCGAATTTAGGAGGAGACTGGTCAAGCTTTAGTCGACGATAGATGTAAAGAAAAAAAATGTAAACTTTAGGTGCAAAGGATTACGGTCCAAACTCAAATAAATACCAAAACAAAACAAATAAATCCAAAAACACCAAGAAATCAAAATTACCAAATTAATCCTTTGTCGGGCCTTTGTCGATGCTAATTTCAAACACTAGAATCCTTGATGAAGGATTATAGAAGGCAAGCACGAAATAAAGAGGTGCAAAGGGAGTTGGAATACTCCATTGAAGACTATAAAGAGATTGAAGAAGAACCTAGACCTCCTTCTGATGGGCAGACACGCTCCGCCTTGAGGATTGGGTCTCTGATTATCCGAAGAACGAATAGGAGAATCGTATGGTTCGAAGGAGTGTCAGAAAGGGTTTCGAGCGGGGTAGAAAGAGTAGCGGAGGTAAGGAGAAGAGAAGATCCTAGTGGAAGAACAAGTAATGGGGAAAATATGGGAGTTAACCTACCTTCGTTACTGGTTGTGGATTTGGAAAGGACTGAAGCAGGGAGTCTGTTACAGTCCTCTCTGGTATATGGATTCGTAGGCAATCTGCCTTCGATTAATCAAGGGGGAAATCTTCCACAAATGGTATGTATCCTCTAATCTAAACTAAGTCTTACTCTCATGATTTATATCCTCCATTGAATGGCAAACCAACAACCCTAGTTATCCTCATCCTTTTTTTTGGTAAAGGGTTTTCCCGGTAAAATATATTACACTAAAAAACGTTGAAGTACAAAGGATGTAGGTGAGGTCCTACATCACAGCCCGTTACCAGACAGAACATGAACGCACTATGGGTGCTTAAACCAAACAACATAAGATTGACATGCCAATCTCCGGAAACAACTACCTTTATGCAAATACGGCACAACCTATGAAGCAAACTAAATTAACTCATAAGAAATGCTAATAACTAAAAGAAACCCATCAACCATTATCACTATAGGCATTCTCATGCTCCCATCCCTCGGCTGCCTGATCCATGTCATCAAACTCCGTATCATCCCTATTAAAGCAGTGAACCTTCGTTTCAGGGGATAAAACTATGTTTCTTTTAGGAGAATTTGCTTTCCTACCCGACCAAATACCAGTCAACCTGAGAGTCTTCTTGGGAGGAACCTTCACCTTCTTCCGTGTTTCATCAACCAAGTCATCCATGGGATTCCTATTATCTTCCTCAAGAGCAGAAAAAGCATTAGACTGTGAAGCTGCTTCCTTGTGATCTAGAGGCCTTACCATTAACATTAGACTTAGGTTGCGAAGATGCTTCCTTATTTCCTTTAGGTTGTGATGTAGAAGTCTCATCATTAACATTTATCGATTTGCTAACAGCACAATAAAAATAGTTTGGTTGAGGCTTACCATTTTGTTTCATTTCCCGTGCTTACGAGTAACCTCCACAAACCCATCATCCGATTCTTGAGTCGGAACAACAACCTTAACCTTTTTAGGACATTGATCATCAATATGATCAAAGATTTTACATGTATCACAACAAGGGGGCTGCCACTCATATTCAATTTTAATAGTTTCCATAGAATGCCCTGACCCATTTTGAAATGGGATAGCCATGACTAGAGAGTCCATAAGAGCCTTTTTAGATGACACCTCAATAAGAGCTCGAGCATATGTAGTACGCCCCCATGATTTAAGGCATATAGTGCTTGTATAAGCATCAAGCATTATGGGTCGTTCCAGCTTAGTGGTAATCAAACTAAGACCAACTTTAGAGTATGCAACAATAGGAACATTATGGAGTTTAACCTAAACAGGTGCTGCAGTTATTTCATCCTTCTTAAGTTTAGTATTGGGCATCTATATGTTTAATATTGTTGGAACCAAACGATTTAGGCAAGGCCCATTTTCAAGTACTTGTTCCATACCCTCCCTCGTTGAAAATTGAAAAAAGAAGAAACCATTATGCAACATTACACGTTCAAGCCCATACTTCGCCTAAGTGTTTTTAACATAATTCTCAATGATAGGAAAAGCACGTCGTTTACCAATAAAATACCCATATAAGGTATTAAAAAACTGATTACTAACGTCGTCAACCGCTGCTAACGGAATAGCCACATCAGCTCCTTCAATACTCTCCTCATTACTCAATTTAGAAAGTTAGACCGTCTTCTTGGGGGTGTTATCCATAAAAATGGAAGCAAATGAAACTGGATTCGTGCCTCCATTACTAATTTTTCTATGAATGGCATCAAAACCATCCTTAAAAGTGTTCATACTCTTTCAAACCCACAACCAATTACAAAGAAACAAACAGATGCTAACGATTAACAATACGAAGAGAGACACAACCCTAATAAATTAGGGTTTTGTTAGCGAGCAGATCCATGCCTAACTGACCTCCATAATAAATGATGACATAAACATTAATGAGTAGGAATGAACGCGCCTGATAAAGAACCTATGCATCAATAAAGATGAAACCCAAAAATAAGAGATCGAAACCCTAAACCCTAGAGGAGAGGCAACCAAATAAAGAGCAGTTTAAGAGATAAAATCAAATGATTAATCAACATCAACATGAGCGTTATAACGTATTAGATCAAATAGGGGAGGATTAAACGATCGAAATAAGGATGTTTTATGTGTTCTTCAAGATCGCCATGGAGAGAGAGACTTAGGGTTTTTTTAGTTATCCTCATCCTTATGCTCCATGTAATAGTATTTACCTTTTAGCCCTCCTTCGAATTACCAACCTCCCTCTATGAGAGGAAACCCATCTTTTGGATGGTACCCTTCTTATCAACCATGACCTAGATACCAACACACTATAGTTCATATAATGTTGTTCCCTTGTATGCACTATCTTATAATTGCCTATACTCTAAGCCTATGCGCTCCGTGATACCCTTTGTACATTGTATCAAAGATTATCCCCTACCTGACGGCTTAAAGATGCCTTCACACATAGGCGCCTATGATGGGGAGGGGGATCTAGAAGGAGCCATTATGGTGCAGAATTGGGTTATGTAGGTGGCTTGTCACATGTTTACTTATACTATATGAAACTCTGCTCGTATTTGGTGGAACGGGCAAAATTTGAGTATTATTGTGAATTTTGAAGACCTTACAGCTAAGTTTCGATCACACTTTAGTCAGCAAAAGAAGTTCACAAAAACTCATTTGGCGATAAACTGATGACACACTCAGATATTGGGTTTGCATGAGGAACAACGGATTTAGGGTATCCTACACAATTTGAAAATTCGAAGCCTGGTAGATTCTTATCTACCGACCTCCCGGCTACTTACAAAGCTCTTATGGAAAAAAAGTATACTTAGATAGAGGCTAAAAAAGTGGGTACAAATGAGGCTCCGGTAGAATACAGGGAAGGTTCCGATGGGCCTACAAAAAGTTTTCGTGGGATGGTTCAAGAAAGATTAAGAAGAATCATGACATGTTTACTCCACACAACAAAGGTTCCAATCATGGAATCTTAACAAGTCTGGTCAATTCTTCAAGGGAAATATTGGCAACAGATAAGGCTTCGAAAGCCTTTAATCCCCCTCCTCAAATGAAAGCAAGGGGGAAGAACAGAGACACGAACAAGTATGGTTATTTTCACGAAGACCATGGTCACAAAGCAAACTACTATAGGGAATTGAAAAGTT
This sequence comes from Tanacetum coccineum, assembly GCA_026074375.1. NCBI lineage: Eukaryota > Viridiplantae > Streptophyta > Magnoliopsida > Asterales > Asteraceae > Tanacetum > Tanacetum coccineum. The sequence goes on along the minus strand of BQNB010149697.1, from coordinate 1,055 downwards.
AAATTAAAGAATTCATGGAATCAGGGAAACTTCCACACTTGGTGAAGCGCATCAAGAATGGAAAAGGCAAAGCTTCCGACACTCAGATGGGTGAGTAGAAGAAGGGTGATAAGGAAACAGTAGTTGTCGAAGCACGCATCCTTATGATCTAACGAAATGATCCTAGTATAAAGAGAAACAATAGAGCACTAGGTCTACAGCTAGGTCTACAGAGTTGAGGGAAAAACTATTTCTTCTGTCATAAAAAAGATGCCTTTGACATATCTCGTTATCATAAAAGTGTTGATCTCTAGGAGACAAGTAAACATGGTATATATGAACTACAAAAGTTCTTGTAAATTCATATACGAACATCGTTTTCTCATGATAAAAAAGGGTAGATTCGAAGATCCCGCTAGTTGGCTTCTCTGGAGAGCATTCGTGTCCTTTGGGAGAGGTACCCTTGGAAATCATGATTGGAGAAGGAGCTCTTGCAAGGATGATGACATCAAATAACGTCTATTTTATAGCATCATTTATCCCATGTTATTAACCCATTTTGTATAGTTATTGCAAAGAATTGTTACTTAATCGTTTATATTTGAGAATTGCAGTAATTATGGAGTAATTGGTGAAAGACAGCAAAAGGCGCGCATTCTGGAGCTTAAATGAAGATATTTTGAATATTACTATTTTGAAGACCAATACTCCTTATCCATTAAGGAAGATACGGTGTATCCGTGCCTGTACTCACCAAAGACCACATAAAATAAAGCTCAATACGCCGTATCCAAAGAGACTCAATACGCCATATTCAAGATATAGTATTTAAATATTCTGGAAGATATCAAGCGTGGTCTCTACTCTAAGAAATCCCTAATACGCCGTAAAAGTCGATTTTCAGTGTGCTAAATCATATTCTCGATACCTAAACCATAAAAGTTGATTTTCAGAGGAGAAAAAGAGCAGAAGAGGTTGAGCAACATTATCAATTCTATATACTTTAGTAATTGTTTAGTTTTTGGTATCATTCGTTAACTCGGTTAGTTTACCTTGGCTAAATAATTGCTTTTGTA
>BQNB010149695.1:0-13917 GCA_026074375.1 Tanacetum coccineum | reverse complement strand
ACACATAGATCCTATACGCAACTAAACGACAGTCTTAGGTTATAGTCTAGGTCAACCCACCTAGTTCTCTATAACCTTGGCTCTGATTACCAATCAGTCACACCCCGACAATGGCAGAAACTCGGGAATGCAACATAATGATCAATCATAACACAAGATACAATATAGAGAAAACTACAATGCATAAACTTCAAGTGTTACGAAGACCATCAACCTCAAACAACCTCGAGTGATGTCCCAAATCACAATCAAATCCATAATCTCTTACAACTCCAATAGCCCACACAGGGGTCCAAATCCAAACTTAAACTAAAAACATCCAAATACTAAGAATTAAACAAAGCAAGTAAGACTTCTCATGAAAAATCCACACGGGAGACCGTTAGAAACACGAAAAGTATCGATCACTTCCAATAATAGTCAGTCAAAGCCCGTAGTTAGTCCAATGTAATGTTTAGTAATCTAATATGGCCAAAAGGCCTATGGAAAGCCTACAAGATAACCATGGCCGGCCATATGGGATGTATAAATACCTTCTCCATGCCTTGGATAGGGTGTTGGTTGTTCATTTTGTTTCACACACTTAATGCATTTTCTCTCACGTTTACTTTCTCTCTCTAAAGTGTTCATCCAACCACTCTCTCACTAAAATCACATCTCTTTCCCTCATCATGTATGTTATTAGATAGTCTTCAATTGGTATCAAGATCCATGGAGTGGTGTGTTTAGTTTTTGTGTTATATTTTTGGTTCGTGGTGTTTTCCTTGCAAAAATCATAGTTTTTTCTTGTTTTTTCTTTGTTTCGAAGCTTCTACTTACACTAAAAGATCATTTACATAGGTAAATTTGATCTAGTATCCTTGGATATAGGTGTATGTGCCTAAAATCATTGATAAATATCACTTTTGGTCATTCTTTGTGTTCGAAAACTTTATAAAGAACAAAATATTGATTTTAAATTTTTTGGCTTAAAAACCTTAAACTTTCCATTTTTCCTGTTCCTATAAGTTTAGTAACATTAGTTGTACAATAATTTTTGCAAAACAACCATCAAAAAGGTGTCTTTTTATGTTTTGAAGATTATGGGTTTCGTATAGTTTCAACCGATCTACTGGCTTGTCGTTTCAACCGATCTACCATTTTCTAGTTTCAACCGATCTACTGATTTGTAGTTTCAACCGATCTACTAGTTTCTAGTTTCAACCGATCTACTAATTTGTAGTGTCAACCGATCTACTAGTTTTTAGTTTCAACCGATCTACTGGTTTCTAGTTTCAACCGATCTACTGGTTTGTAGTTTCAACCGATCTACTAGTTTGTAGTTTCAACCGATCTACTAGCTTGTCGTTACAACCGATCTACTAGTTTCTAGTTTCAACTGATCTACTGATTTATAGTTTCAACTGATCTACTGGTTTATAGTTTCAACCAATCTACTGGTTTGTAGTTTCAACCGATCTACTGGTTTGTAGTTTCAACCGATCTACTAGTTTCTAGATTCAACCGATCTACTGTCAATATAGTTGGAACCGATCTAGTCAATTTTTAATTGAAACCGAACTACTAAATTTTCAAATTTACACGGTTTATTTATTTGACTTGTAAAATCCCATGAAACATTTACTCGTTTTCCTGGTTTTGTCAAGAATTGTAAAATCCCGTATAAGTTTCAAGACATAAAACACTTAAAAGACAACTTAATTAAACACAATTTCTTTCTACCACCGTTTGATCAAACAAGTAATCTTTTAACATACAAATTTCCCAATGACGACTCTTGCTGACAAAGCCATTCTTTCGGGTGCTGACAATCGTCCACCTATGTTGGAAAAAGATATCTCTACCCCCATGTAGTTGAAATAGTGCACCCAAAAGTAACAAGTTAAAACACTGATTTTCTTTGCGGTTATGACATCCGTCTTCCCGAAATGGCCTAAAATCAAAGAAGGCTATGAACACTATCACGTGTACTTGTTGTACTTTCTAGTGTGTTTATGGATAACCATATGATTAATCAAGGTGTACAGGTGATGCCGTCTTTTGAACAGTCGAGTGTTGTGAACCATTCAGAGACTGAATTAACCAGTGATAGCAATATCATTCCTTATTCTTAGTATGTGACAGAATCACAATAGGCAGCTGTTCAGAATTCAAACTCCTCTGCATAACAAGATGCACTGATATTATCTGTGATTGAACAACTAAAAACGCAAGTAACTAATTGCACCAAGATTAATCTGGACAATAAAAGTGTCAATGATACTTTAACTGCTGAGCTTGAAAGATATAAAGAACAAGTTAAAGTTTTAATAGAAGGCCAAAATGTTGATTTAAAAAGTAAAGATAACATTTCAGATTCATGTGAACAGTCTGTCGAGATTGATCGTCTTAAACAAACTCTTTATGAACATTTAAAAGAAAAGTAATCTTTAATGCAAACAATTACTCTTCTCAAAAATGATTTTAAGAAAGAAGAATCTAGAAATATTGATAGGGAAATTGCTTTAGAAAACAAGATCAAACAGCTAGATAATATTGTTTATAAAAGAGATCAATCAGCACAAACTATTCATATGTTGACAAAACCATAGTTTTTCTATGATCATACCACTAAGCAAGCTCTAGGTTTTCAAAATCCTTTCTATCTAAAGAAAGCTCAGCAGTTGGAACCAAAGCTTTATGATGGTAATGTCATTAAGAACAATAATACTATTGTGATTCCTAACTTTGAAGAGACCATAATGCTTGTTGAAGAGAGTCGTTCAAAAATGCTGTTAAAACAACAGGATCCAATGGTTTTAGAAAAGAAAGTTAATACCACACCAGTTGATTATGCTGTTCTCAACTAACTTTCTTAAGATTTTGAAAAACAATTTGTTACAAAAACTAAATTATCTGCTGAACAAGCCTTTTGGTCTTAGAATTCTATGAATTCTTCAGATCCTAGTCCTTCTTGTAGTCCCACCAAAGTTGAGGTTCCTAAAGAACTTCCTAAAGTCAGCATGGTAAATACGAGTTTAAAGAAACTTAAACACCATCTTGCTGGCTTTGACGTGGTTGTCAAAGAAAGAACCACGACCACAGCTATCACTGAGGGTTCATGGGGGTTTGAACATACAAAAGCTTGTTTTAGGGATGAAATAATTCCATTTGTAAAAGCTTTGAAGGACTTATTCAATACATCCAATCAATATTTAATTGATAAACTTTCTGAAGTCCAAAATGTCTTTCATCAAATGGTACAGGCTGTGGAACAACATCGTTTAGAGTCAAAAACGTTTGAAGTTAAAATGAATCAAGTTTTAAATGAAAACGAACGACTCTTGGAACAAGTCATCAACAAAGATATATTGAACATAATTATGAATTCTACTATGGATAATGCTTCTGTGAATGTGCATGAATGTAAAAAGTGTCTCAAACTTGAGACTGAGCTTCTCAACAAAAAGGATTTCATTACAAAAGAGATTTACGATAAACTGTTCAGAAGATATACCACTCTTGAAAAACATTGCATCTCTTTACAAGTTGATACTCAACTTAATCAGGAAATTTTTCAAAGAGACAATTCTGTTTCAAATCAAAGTGCTCCAAATTTTGATCAATATTTTGAATTAAACAAATTGAAAGCTCAGTTCCAAGAGAAAGACACGGTCATAAAGAAGTTGAAAGAGAGAATTAAATCATTAAGTGGAAATATGAATGAGGATAAGGTCAAGAAGGACATAGAAGAGATTAAAACGATAAATATTGAATTGGATCATAGGGTGTCAAAGCTTATTGATGAGAATAAACATTTAAAACAGACCTATAAGCAACTTTATTACTCATCAACCACAACTTATATCGATCAAAGGACAATGTAATATGCTTAGTTTAGTCAATCAATAAAAGTCTGTGGAAATCTCTGATTTAAATGTAAGTCTTCAGGAAAAAGATTTGGTCATTACAGCTCTCAAGGATGAATTAAGAAAACTTAAAGGAAAAGATTTAGCTGATAATGTTGTCACCAAAAACACCATTGCTCCTGAAATGCTTAAGATTGATGTAGAACCAATAGCCCCTAAATTGTTGAACAATAGGACAGCTCACTCTGACTACCTTAGGCACACACTCAGAACATTGCTACATGTCAATAGGGAAGTAAGATTTGACACAAGGAAAATCACAAAATCCTCTAAATAATTCCTTAGACTCTACTTGTAAGTATACCAAATGAATTCAGGAGTTGCTTATAATAATCAGACAAACCTGCCCTAGCATCAACAATTCAAGTGACAAATTAGTGGTTGTGACTCCAAAGAACAAGGACAAAAGAGTTAGATTCACTAAGCCCGTCACATCCTCAGGAAACACAAACACAACGATTGATTACTCTTCATCAAACCTAGTGTCCTCAACAACCTAAGTTTTTTTTTTTGTCTTCTACAGGAGTAAAACCGTCTACTAGTGCTAGCGGATCATAGCATTCAGGCAATACAAAGAAAGATAAGATTCAGTAAACACCAAGCAGTACTCAGAAGAATAAAGTAGAAGCCTACTCTAGGACAGTTAAATCTAGTTTGAAAAATAAGAATTGTGTTGTGGAACCTAAAGGAACTGCAAATGTGCAACATTCCAAGCTTAATGCGAATTCTGAACCTCTATGTGTTAAGTGTAATGGTTGCATGATTTTTGATAATCATGATTTGTGTGTTCTTGATTTTATCAATGATGTGAATGCTCGTGCTAAATCTAAATCTGTTAAGAAAAATTCAAAGAGAAAAGTTTGGAAACCAACAAGAAAGGTGTTCACAAATATTGAATACACTTGGCGACCTACTGGTCGGACCTTCACTATAGTAGGAAATGCGTTCCCTTTAACTAAGACTACCACACCTGCTGAAATGCCCCTTAGGAAACCAACTGCTCTAGAAACTGATACACCTAAGCCTGTAGTAACATTGGTTTACTCAAGGAAACCTAGAAAATCTAAAACTAATGTTCTCGTTAGCAAACCTAAGATTATTAAATCTATATCTGCTAACAACAAGGAACCAAATAAATCTTGGGGATCCATAGTTTCCGATGTTCCATCTTCCTCTCTTGATGAATGCAGGTCATCCAAATTGTTCTCTGGTATTTGGACTTTGGCTGCTCCAAGCATATGACCAGAGATCGCTCTCAGCTCACCAATTTCGTCAATAAATTTTTGGGTACTATAAAATTCGGAAATGATCACGTGGCAAAGATATTGGGATATGGTTATTATCAGATTGGGAATGTTACGATCTCAAGGGTTTACTACGTGAAAGGACTTGGACATAACTTATTCTCTGTTGGGCAATTCTGTGATTGCGACACCTTGAAGTGCTTTTCGTCACACACATCAACTGCTTCATTTTGTAAGCTAAAGGTGGTTGACTATTGACTGGATCTCGAGGCAACAATCTGTATACACTGTCTCTTGGAGATATGATGGAGTCCTCTCCTATATGTCTTTTGTCAAAGGCCTCAAAGACTAAGTCCTGGCTATGGCACCGACGTCTATCTCATCTGAACTTTGGTACAATCAACCATTTAGCTAGACACTGTGACACCCCGCAAATTTCTGATCAATAATTTAGCCGTTTCCTTTTGATAATTTGAATTCTTAACGTTTCGTTCAATTTTTATGTGTAACCGGGAAGTTGTCCCGTTACAATCTGAGAATCGTCTCCGGGAGCGAACCGTATTGTATTTTATCGTAGTCTTTCGGCAGAGATCGCGTTTTTACGTTTTTAATTGATATTTAAAATTTCATAATTTTTCGTAATCTTTATCATTTTGTGTGTTGTGTAAACTTATGTAACTAAGAGCATGTATGCATGAAAAAGCCTTAGAATTAATTCATATGCATGCACTACCACTCCTAGAATGTTGGAAACCAATTGGTCCCCCCTTGGTCTTGCTCTTTCAACCGAATAACACACACACTCTAGCATGGGATTCCCCATTTGAAATTTTGAAATGGGAGACAAACCTTCCTACAAATGTGTGTTCTTGTTACAAGTCCTTCCTAGCCTCACATTCGCGAATCAATCCGTCCCTTTTTCCCCTTGTTCTCGACCGAACAAGCACACACCAGTCTAGGTGCAGTCCCATCCTTGCCAACATATAAACCACTATCAACGTTTACTTCTCATTCATTCGTAGTAAATCTCTCACTAGAAACAAGCACACATACTTTTCCTTTCTTTTCTTTCTTGTTCAAACCACAAACACACACCAAACCATTTCTTTTTTATCTTTGATCAAACCATTTGAAGATATATTGTTCGAGGTTGATTGTTATTTCATCCGGGTAGTTTTTAAACAACGTTTGGGTTGTTCTTAGTTTCTAATCATCTTTCATCGCGTTTTCTTGTAAGTCATCTCTCCTTTTTCATAAATGAGTTGTACTTTTGCATTCGTATGATCATTCCGAACAAGGTGTACAAAGCGAGGCGGACATTGTGAAAATCACTACCTATTTTTCTTTAAAACAAGTCCTCAAAATTTAACTTTTTATTTATAATGGAAGAATCAAAAAAGTAGTTTGTAACTGTTATGCCTTTAAAAGTTCGTTGTGACTATTTTGAATATATTGTTATTACTACGTGCTATAATCATTATTTTAGATTTATCATTTAATAGTTTAAATATGTTGGCAAAGGATAAGTTATAATGTTTGGAATTTCGGAAGTTGTAATTGAAAGTCGGAGAGATCTAGTTTAAATGATTTTGTTGCAATATTTTGCGGTGTTGTCGAAAATCCGATCGATATTCTTCGAGTAATGGTATTATCATAGGGAGAACAATAAACGATATACTATTATAAACCTGATACGTTCAACAACGAGTCAAGAACGATTAAAAAGGAAAAAGTTGATATTTTTAGAAAGAGTTCATGTTGAAATTTTATAACTTATCAAATGCTTCAAAAAATATACTTTTATCATCAAACTAATGATAAAAATGAAAATGACTTAAGTCATCGAGTTCGGTCAACATTTACGGTTATTGAGTCAACTTTGGTGTGTCGGGTCACTAAAAGACGAAATACACTAAAAGGCGAAATATTTTCAAAGATGTTTTAAAATGTCGAGACTTGTCAAAACTATAACTTTTGAAAGTACGTTTTGAAAAGGATACGTCGTGTCTAGTCAGCTCAGATGATTCAGCTCTCCGCGTTAAGCGTTATTCGTTTACATCATTCTATAAAAAACGAAAATTATATAGCTATTTGATCGCTAGGACCATGAGATTCGTCTTCATTTGATTGATTTCTTTTGATCCACAACTCGCATAAGGTGAGTTCATAGCCTCGCACTTTTACTTGTTTTGAATAAATGTTTTATAACTTTGGGGTGAGAAACATTGCTTGTTTTTAAAAATCGAACACAAGTACTTTCGTGAGAATTTTCCCTGTTTACGTGTTGCCTAAGTAGCGCTAGACCTCCTATTGCCCAAAACTATCATGGACCGTTAGTTACCTCTAACCGATCTCGGATTAGTTAAATAAGCGCGAGTGAATAAATAGATCTATTGGGACTAATTATCCCTATCCGGGTAAGTCGCACTTACTACCCACGGGTCGCCCGATTAAACAAATATATGTCATGTCGATTTTGGACAGGAAATCTTAGGTCGTGGGGATCCATAGTTTCCGATGTTCCATCTTCCTCTCTTGATGAATGCAGGTCGTCCAAATTGTTCTCTGGTATTTGGATTCTGACTGCTCCAAGCATATGACCGAAGATCGCTCTCAGCTCACCTATTTCGTCAATAAATTTTTCGGTACTGTAAAATTCGGAAACGATCACGTGGCAAAGATATTGGGATATGGTGATTATCAGATTGGGAATGTTACAATCTCAAGGGTTTACTACGTGGAAGGACTTGAACACAACTTATTCTCCGTTGGGCAATTCTGTGATTCGAACCTTGAAGTTGCTTTTCGTCAACACACCTGCTTCATTCGTAATCTAGAAGGTGTTGATCTATTGACTGGATCTCGAGGCAACAATCTGTATACTTTGTCTCTTGGAGATATAATGGCGTCCTCTCCTATATGTCTCTTGTTAAAGGCCTCAAAGACTATGTCCTGACTATGGCATCGATGTTTGTCTCATCTGAACTTTGGTGCAATCAACCATTTAGCTAGACACTGTCTTGTTTGAGGTCTCCCTAAGCTAAAATTTGAAAAGGACCATCTGTGTTCTGCTTGTGCAATGGGTAAAAGCAAGAATAAATACCACAAACCTAAATCTGAAGACACCAACCAAGAAAAACTCTATCTCTTATACATGGATCTTTGTGGACCAATGCGTGTCGCAAGTGTTAATGGAAAGAATTACATCCTTGTCATTGTCAACGATTACTCTCGATTTACATGGGTAAAATGCTTAAGGTCAAAAGATGAAGCTCTAGATTTCATAATCAAGTTTCTCAAGATGAGCCAAGTACGGCTTAAAGTACCTGTCCGACGAATCAGAACAGATAATGGAACTGAATTTGTTAATCAAACTTTGCGTGAATATTATGAGAAGGTTGGCATCTCTCATGAAACATCTGTTGCTCGCTCTCCACAGCAAAATGGTGTCATTGAAAGACGTAATCGTACGCTAATTGAAGCTGCCCGCACAATGTTGATTTATGCAAAAGCTCTGTTATTCTTATGGGCAGAAGCAGTTGCTACCGCATGTTACACCCAAAATCGTTCCATCATACGTCTTCGTCACGGCAAAACACCATATGAGCTTTTACATGACAAACTTCCCGACTTATCATTTTTCCACGTATTTGGTGCACTTTGTTATCCGACAAATGATAGCGAGAACTTGGGAAAGTTACAACCGAAAGCTGATATTGGTATTTTCATTGGCTATGCACCCACAAAAAAGCATTTTAAATTTACAACCGACGTACCAGACGAATCATCGAAACAATTCATGTAGATTTTGATGAGCTGACAACAATGGCTTCTGAACACAGCAGTTTAGAACCCGCGCTTCATGAAATGACTCATATAACAATCAGTTCAGGAAACGTGCCAAACTCTCCTCCTTCAACACCGTTTGTACCACCTTTAAGAACTGATTAGGATCTTTTGTTTCAACTGCTGTTTAATGAATTACTCAATCCTCCACCTAGTGTTGATCACCCAGCCCCTGAAGTCATTGCTCTAGTTGCTGAAGTAGTAGCTCCAGAACCCACTGCATCAACCGGTTCACCTTCCTCAATAACTGTTAACCAAGATGCACCATTACCTAGTAACTCACAAACAACACCTGAAACTCAATCTCCTGTCATTTCTAACGATGTTGAAGAAGAAAATCATGACTTAGATGTTGCACACATGAATAACAATCCATTCTTTGGCATTCTAATTCCAGAAAATGTTTCTGAAGCATCTTCTTCAACGGACGTTATTCCCACCATTGTGCACACTGCTGCTCCTAACTCAGAACACATTACCTAATGGACCAAGGATCATCCTTTAGACAACATCATCGGTGAACTCAAAAGACCTGTTTCCACAAGACTCCAACTCCATGAACAAGCCTTATTTTGTTACTATGATGCCTTTCTCACATCAGTTGAACCAAAGACTTATAAAGACGCATTAACTCAATCATGTTAGATTGAAGCAATGCAAGAGGAGCTAAATGAATTTGAACATCTTAAAGTTTGGGAACTCGTTCCACGTCCAGATAAAGTGATGGTTATTACTTTAAAATGGATCTACAAGGTGAAACTTGATGAATTAGGAGGAATTCTAAAAAATAATACTCGATTGGTTGCTCGTGGTTACCGTCAAGAAGAGGGAATTAATTTTGAGGAATCTTTTGCTCCAGTGGCTAGACTTGATGCTATTCAAATATTCCTCGCATATGTTGCTCACATGAATATGATCGTCTACCAAATAGATGTAAAGATGACATTCTTAAATGGCATTCTACGCGAAGAAGTTTATGTCAGCCAACCAGATGGGTTTGTGGATAAAGACAATCCGAATCATGTGTACAAGCTTAAGAAGGCCCTCTATAGTTGATATAAGCTCCTCGCTCGTTAGTAAGATATCGATTTGTCAAAGTTTCTACTCATTCAGGAACAATTCTAATAAAGCGAAACTTGCGATAAAATCCCCAATTGTTCATCAGAAGACAAGGCAAAGATATTCATTCCTAGTACAAAATTTTGTTAATGATACTATTTTCAGCGTCAATACACCTGAAATATGTAACAAATTTTCAAAAATAATGTTGTTTAAAGTTTAAAATGGTCAATGTTGGGCAAAAATATCATTTTTTTCTAGGACTACAGATTTCACAATGTCTAAGGCATCTTTATTAAACTAGTCTTAAATATGCTATAGAATCATTGAAAAATTATCGGTAAGGATCTGTGACCCCGTGGCTATCCATGGTGGAGGAAAATTTTCCAACTTGATGAAGATACACAAGGAAAAAGCCTGTGGATCCTACACACTATCGTGGAATGATTGGCCATCAACACCCTTATGTATCTTACAGAGTAAACAGGACTTACATTTGGTTGTATGCATGTGTGTCCCGGGCGGTATCAAGCATGCCCAATCGAAAAGCACTTACATGCTATAAAAAAGAATCTTTAAATACTACGAGGATCCGTTTTATAGGGACTCTGGTATCCAAGAGGATTATTCTATTGCTCTAAACTGCTTATGTAGACGCTGATCATGTGGCGTTGCTAAGAGAACTAGATGAAGTCATCTGGCATGTATGCAATTATTGGGAGATATGCTTGTTGCTGGTCATAAAAAGCAGAAAAGCGCTGCGATACTCCAGTACGGAAGCTAATTATATTTCTTTGTCAGGCTGTTACTGCTCAAGTCCTTTGGATGAGATCACAAGTTCTTACCCGATTATGGCTTGGATTCAATAAAATTCTAATGTACTGTGATAACAAAAGCGCTATTGCCTTATGCTGCAACAATGTTTAACATTCTCGATCAAAGCATATTGATATCAGATTCTACTTCATAAAAGAGCAAGTTGAGAATGGAGTAGTAGAGCTTTACTTTGTCAATACGGATTAGTATCAGTTAGGGACTCTTTCACTTAGCCTTGGTAGAGAAAGAATTGAATTTTTATCAACAAGCTGGGATAATGCGGATCGAGTTTTACGCCGGAGACTCTGAAACAATTGGCAGATGAAGTGATGGACATAGTGGTGGTACTTTCAAATATACTTATATAATATGCTATATTATTAAAAAACTTAAAAACCAAAAAGGAATTTTTCATTTTCACAAAACTTTTATAAAATCCAAATACAAAAAATATAAAATATACAAAACCAAAGAAAAAATTAAAAATGGAAAAAATTCAAAAAGAGGTAATAATGGTATTGTTCTTCTGAAAATTATAACATTTACGGTTTTCTTAGGAAATGTCATTCATAATGATACTGAGGTGTAATGGAAGTTCGCAGTGAAGTTCCAAACATGTTTTCAAAACTTGTAAAATGGCTTCTATTATTAGATAGCAAACCGGCATCATCTTAAAGGGAAAGATATTTCAAAAAGAAAACTTGACCATTCTAACGGAAATTTATTCTCGGGCTGGTCTATTTATGACCATGCAAAGGATTGTGTTCTATTTGCAACACAACCCGCTGTTTCCTATATACAAATTAATGTTACATGTCAACATGCATTTCTCTGTTCAAAATATAGAGATATCTTATTTTTATTGTAAAAAGTTGTCTTCACATTGAATCTGTGTTGTCTAGTAATAACAAACAGATTTTCAAGACCAATTAGGACCACTAAACAAGACCAATAGCTCTTTAAATAGAAAACGGGTCATTATTTGAGGGGGAGAAATTTTCATCAAATATTCTTTAAAAATGGTCTTTCAAATTAAGTTACAGAATAAACGGATAAAGCTTTTTGATAATGACGGATCACAATATCAAGAGGAGTTAATTTATATTAACTATAAGAGCTTTAGATGTCATTTATTTCAAAATTTAGGGACTTATTTTCAATATAAGACTTAGTTGATTTTCACGGATAGATTATGCTTATCATTCTATCGCACACGATCCATAGTATCTGTAAGTTACTGGGTTTTGCTGATTCCTAAGGTATCGAAACCATGCAGTGGGAAGGAATAGTACACAGGAAAAGATAATGAGTTACACGCTTGATAGAATTCATACCCTCTTCTCATTTTAGGTCATTCCGGAAAGACAAATGTCATAACCATAGAGAAAATCAGTGTTTATCTTGTTTCTTTCAGGTGCACTATTTCAACTACATGAGGGTAGAGATATCTTGTGATTTCAAGTATGCATCATTTAAGATACTAGGGGGAAGTGTTGTAAGATTTATTTAAGCGTTTGTCTATTTATGGGCATGCGTGTGGCTGAGAGGTGAGAAGATTGGTTACTAATTCAATAAATGCTTCCTCAAATGGTTAATCACTAAGCTAATTTTTTTAAAGAGAGTAGAATAGTTGACAAAGAGGTACACATAGGTTTGATAAGTTGACGATACTTCTTAGTTAGTAGTATTTGCAAGAAAAAAATGAGTACATTTTGGGACTTAGTTGATTTAGGTGTGATCATTTCGACTACCTAGAGGGAATAATTGTGACATCCCGAGAATTAGTTGACTTTTGGTGTTAACAAATTTATATTCATACTTATCGTTGTAATGAGAAATTAAACATCCAGGTTAATTGACTTTAGTGTTACAGTTTGAATTAGATTGTGTACTGTCGGATATTTAGAGCTTTTTTACACCAAGACTACTTGAGGAGGTTGCAAGAAAGTTTTGAATCAACTTAAGAAAGGAATGTTGATTTAGGGGAAAGCTAAGACAACTTTAAAGAAAGGCTAGGGTGGTTAACTACGGCTGCTTCAAAGAACCATATGATTTACTCATATGCTGTTCTCATACTCATTTCAGGTCAATTTCTCATATATAATAATCTTGTGAATATGTATATAAATAGTGTAGACTTAAAAAGTAGGCATATATAGTGTTTGAGTATGAACTTTTAAGAATTTCTTAGTAAATTCAAAAATTTTCAAATTATCATACTCAAACACCATATAATACCCTTATAATTTAAGGAGGAGCATTAAAAATATTCCTAATGTGGCTTGTTAATAATTGGACATTCTTTCCCTAAAAGCAATTATATTTGAATCAATTGATATCCAAAATATCAAGAGATTTAATATTTTTGATAAGGGAGAAAATGTGATTAAAATATATGGCTAATAATATGATTTTTAAGATCTCAAGTGTACGTTATCCCATATATGTGCTAAACTCTTTCAGTTAATCAATGCACATATAAAGGGGGAGCAAATGATTATGTGTTGGCAGAAATGTGGAAGTACTAAAGACCGACCATTTATATTACTATATTAGATTTATAAGGTGGTTAAGTTTAGGTATCCATTCCCATGATCCAGCCAGAACTGAAGGAATCTACCCAGGGATATTCCACTAGATAGTGTAGTAGTCCTTAGGTATGAAAAAGGAGTAAAAGTAAGAATAAGGGAGTTCTTAAAACGTAGGAATGTTTTAGTAGTAGCAGTCAAAGCATAGCTGAGAGCATGATCAACTAGCAATTTCCCAACAATCCTACACTTCCTTGGGCATGGAATGTTTGGAAGTACCGCATAGTTGTTGCATCTTTCAACTTCCTAAAACTTGCTTGAGTGAACGAGTTGATCAGCTGATGTGTTTTGTTGTGTGTTAGATGATTGTGGTTGTTCCATGATGATTACTGTATGATGAAATGAAGTGATTAGTGAAATGAGATAATGATATGATGTATACAATTATGTAACATTTTTGTCTTTTTCCACTTTATCTATTTTTATATGCTCTGGCAATTCTTTTTGAGCATATCA
>BQNB010149694.1:0-16136 GCA_026074375.1 Tanacetum coccineum | reverse complement strand
ATCATGGGCCTGGGTATAAGTACTATTCGTGGGTCGGGTTCATGACCCGAGGTTGGACTATACGTCATCAAAGATCATGAAGCAAAAGATTCTTTGTAGATTATCAAGATACTTGTGTATAACACAAAAGTTTTGGTATCCTGACATTTTAGAATATATTAATCTTTTTGCTCCCCCTACACATGTGCATCGATATTTGAAAGTTGTTTTGCACATGCAAAGTTCAAGCTATCACATATAAACAATTGAATCATTAGTTATCAGTAATTTTAAGTCACATTTTCTCCCCCGATCAAAAGTATGCAACTTTTGTATGGTTTTGATCAACAATAGACTTAAAATAAATTTAAGCTCCCCATCAATCAATGAAGATATAGATATACTACTTTAACGCACAGATTTTCAATAAATATTGAAACGAAACCTGAAATATACGTAGACGAGAGTGATAAATCAATCTGTCTAAAGAAGCAGCCTGTGGTTCGTTCTAATCGCTCAGCAACAGAATCAGTAATAGCCTTTCTCACATGCTAGATTAAATACTTCTCTTATAATTAGAACGGATGAGTCTAAAAATCCTTTGTGAGCATTTCCTGCAAGACTGTTAGTAGCACTGATTCTCCCCCTCAAACATTGACCCGTTTTCTATTTAAAGAGTTGTAGTCATTGTTTGAGCTGTAGTAACATTTTTTCTCTATAGGAGGAACACTAGGTGTTGTTGGAGTTGTGTCCAGGAGCCATTGAGTTAGGTCCGAGTCATGTACTGGATTGTACAGAAGTCATTGTTTGTTCATCAGATCAGAATTCCTTGAAGCCCTGGTTTCTGAGATATCAATCTTTTCAGCAACCAAACTCTAAGTCCTTCCTTTTTAGGATTGAAAGATGTACCTGCACTTAAGTTAGGAGTACCTGCACTGACATTAAGAGTTTGTTTATATTCATATTGGTTAGTGATATCTTTATCTTAACCATTTGTGGATTCACTGTCAACCTTAGTTGTGCTAGATGTGAATATCTTTCCAGTAAGAACCCACCTAAGACTAACTGTCTTGAAAATTTTACCCGTCGGTTTCCACCTAAGACAAGATCTAGGATTCATTGTTTTCTCATGCACAACGGAAGTCTTTTTGATTGAAAACCTATGTCCTTTTGAGATCTGTCTTTCTGGTTTCTTTGCAACACTTATTTGCTCTACGGGTTTATTTTTGTTCGTTATCTTATTGGATGGAACCTTAGCACGTGAGTTGACTTTGTTTAGGAATTTTGTTACACAATGATCATGATTTGCATTAAAGACACATTTCTGACATGTAGAGCAAACAAAATGTTTGGATTCAGAAAAATTTCTAGAATTCCTAGAGTGTTCTGCTATGGGCACAGTCTTTGTCGTTACGTAACTAGTCTTAGATAATGGCTAATTCCTAGACTTTTGGTTAATGATCCTAGGTTTTGGTTTGCTACCATTAGTTGTGCTTTGTGATCTAGCAGAAGGCATCACACTAGTTTTGGAATTCCTGCCTCTTTCATGTGTCTGTTTCTTAGCTTCCTTGAGGTAGTGATTATGAACCATGTCATTTGAGCCATACCTAGATGAGCCAGGTGCAATCATGTGATGAGGTTTTACAAAGGCAACTTCTCTTTCCTTAGGCAAAGGAGTATTGGCTTCCCTATTGTTTCTTTTCTGAGGAGGGATATACTTGGGCGTCATGGCATACAAGCCAGGAGCAAGTACTTTGGGTTTCTCAGGGACAACTGCTCTACTACTCACATTACTATTACTTTCTGCCTTAGATTGATACAAATCTTGATAACACTTTTTAATAGACAAGTTTTCATCCCTAAGGATATCATTCTTAATCCTAACAGCAATGAGTTCCTCTTTTAACTGAGTATTTTTAGTTTCTAGGGCTTGAAATTCTAGAGTACTCAGGTTGGGGTTGGCACTAACTTTGTTCATGTTACAGATTTGAGCCTTTAACTTCCTGAGTAACTCATCTTTCCCTTGAATCTGATCTTTCAACTTGTTGATTTCAAAAAATACATTAAGTTCAGGTGAGCTAGAATTATTACAAATCTGTGGATTTTCAAAACATTCTTTGTACTTTTGAAATTTAAGCTCGAGTTCCTGATATTTCATTTCAATGAAAGAACATCGTTTTTCTTTTTCAGCAAGTAGTCATTTCACCTTTAAAATCTCAGCTTCAAGTTCCAGATTTCTAGAGTGTTCCTCAATGCAATTAGATCTAGGTTCAACGCTCATAGGCATAACAATATTGGAAGTAAGCACAACAGAACAAATATCTTTAGACACAGATTCAGCTAGCAAACACTCATTTTGAATCAGGAGATTTTTATTCTCTATTTCCAAACACTTCTTATCAATAACACATTGATCATACTCTTTGTCCAGCTCATCAAAGATTTTCATGTATTCAGATACTTCTTTGGAAAGATTATCTTCTATACCTTTAATATGCGTTTTGATTTTTTCATAAAAAGGAATTATTTCTTCTACAAAGCACTTTTTGGTATGTTCAAAACGCCACTCCCTATTTATTATATATGAGGGTGTCGTTTTATCTTTGACAACCTTATCAAACTCTGGAAAACATGCTTTTAACATTTTTAACTGAGTATAAACTTGACTCTTGGCTGGACGAGTACGAACAAAGGTAGTTATAGGTTTAGACTTGTTACAATTATAACTAGAAACTTCATTAGCTGGTAAACAATAAACCTGTTCACTAGACAACTGCTTTTGAGGCACAAAGGTATCATACAAACTATTTAACTTAGCATAATTTATTGGCTTAGATGACACTTTGCACAATGGGTCTTTCATCCTTTCTAACATCTTAGTTCTACTAACTTCAGCTTGAATTAAGGTCTCTTCACTATCATATACCCTAAGGGGGGGTAGATACATGATCAACAATTACGTCACCAAGATACAGGGTTGGGCGACACATCTGAGCTGATTTGAGATACAGTGGATTACGATGACCAAGAGCAGATTTGTGTAAGTCCTTTGTGGAAAAAGTGGGTCGTTTAGATAACATAGGAACAGTTTGTACATGTTGACCATACGATTGCAAAAGTTCCATGACAACCTTGTTAGTATTTCTCAACCAAACTAATTCCTCCAGATAACTTTCCTCAAGAGCATTGTTATCTGCTTTCAACTTTTCACTTTCTGTTTTCAAAGACTTGTTAGACTCAACATGTTGTAAAAGTTGTTGTTTTAAAGACACAAGTTGTTCTTCAAGGTCAGCATTTCGTTTGTTGCATTCAAAAACTAGTTGTTCTAAATCCTTTTTAACCTTACTTTGTTCTAGATTTTGAACCTGTGTTTTGTATCTCTCAAGCCCAGCTTTGAAGGAATCATTAGCAAAGCTTTGTTCCTCATTAGTTTTAATGTGGCCCGCAAGTTGTGACCTCAAATCATCTAGAATAGTAATCATAGATATTCCACCAGGTACGACAGAAGATACATCAGTTGGAACACTTTCAACTTCGTTATTTAATTGGTATTGATGATATGGAATGGTATTATCATGATCATCAATAACCGAATCTACATCGGAGTCTAGTTGTTCTCCCCCGTGTATCTCTTATGATACCTGAAGATGCATATTATCAAAGAAGTGATTAACATAAGTATGTACCTCTGAATGAAAGTCAATATCATTACTGGTGCCCTGTCCAGTAAATGGACCAGTCTGCATTGACTCTTTATCATTTGTTGCCATATTGTTTAAAGTGAAATGAATGAACGGATCTTGAGTGATTGTTTGTGTTTGATTGTGTGTTTCTTAGATTGAAATCAATTAATGTTCACAGAATTTTACAAATCTTTGATTAAAACCGAGAAAAGAATCGTATCTTTCACGGGATTTTACAAAATCAAGAAGAAACCGTAAAACAATAATTAATTGATGTTGAAATAAATCTCTGCTTTTGTCAAAGAGAAGAAAAAAAAAGAACAAGAATATAATTTCCAAAATTAGAAAATTATATTCCTTTACTTTAGGAACCAAATATTTACTTTCCAAAATTTAAAAGATATAATCAAATCCCTTGATTTTAGAAATTAATTATTTACTTTAAAAAAAATAGATCTCTTCCTTTTTTTTTTAAAAATCAGCCGAGATTTTTTTTTTAAAAAACACAGCCGAACAAAATTTTTAATCAAATCAACCGAAATTTTTTTAATAAAAAAACCAATTACCAATTGATTAAAAAGATCAACCGAAAGTTTATATTAAAAAAAATTAACCAAATTTAAAAAAAAAAAAACCAGCCTAAAGTTTGTAAAAAAAATAAGCCGATTTTTTTGGTGATGAATAGTACCCGTGAACAGTAAAAAAATTTAAACAGACAAGATCAAAACACCTACCACTTAGGCTCTGATACCAATTGATGGTTCCAATAATTATTCATCTCACAAGAAAGATTGAGGTTTAAAGATCAAGAGAAAAACTGGAAAGAAAATAAATGATTAAGGATGATTAAACTTACTAGAGATATGAGTTTTGTGTTTACAGAGATCATCACATGCTCTAAACCTTGACATCTAAAGGGTGTTTATAACCCTCAAAGGGGCCGGCCATATGGGCCTTTGGATGGGCTTTTTGGGGTTTTTCATTGTCAGCCCGATTACATTAAACATTATTAACTAACGAGTTAGTAAATACTAAACAACTACGAGTGACTGAGACTTCTTTATTTTTAACACACCCCAAAAATGCGAGGTCCGCCTTTAGATCTTTAGGAATTCGGGTATCCATTATTAATATCCAAAATAGTTTATAACTTTAGCTTTCTCGAGTTAAGGAGTGAGCAATCATGTGTGTCTATTCCGTCGTTATGGATGTGTATATGTGGTTTTGTCGCCTTTTCTGGAGCATTGAGATCGGTATTAAATTATATGAGTGTACCTCTAGTATATTAAATTATAGAACTTGTTTTTGTGATGCATCTCGAGACCGCATAGTGAGTATTAGGATTTGCTAGATAAGAGGCACTAGGATTAACTCATGTTTTAAACCTGTAATTGTTATGATTGTCACACCGATCATATAACTATCCCACACCCTTGCCATGCACTCATTTTTAGTGCAGGATACCCCTAGTACAACCCCTCGAGCCTATTTTTTTTCATGGTTCTCGTAATTTTCTATGTTAAGCCAGACTATTAATGAAGAGCATTGTCACCCATAAACCAATTATTACACCCAAATTGCCTTAGCCTACCTTGTGTGTACTCGCTTTTAGTACATTATTGTGTTAACCTAGGTTAATTATTTAAGTGCACGATTGCTAAGTCCATATCCTTATAAATACAGTTTTGGGACAATTGGGATTCATGGTAGTATTTATTTCATGGAAGAATGGGGAAGAAAACTTAAATCAATACCCCCATATGTTTGTTAGATGATCTCCATGTTATTTTGATCCACCTCAAATCGAATCATTAGTTAGATTGTAAATAATCGAGTATGAAAAAGTTCAAGTGTAGGGGTGTATCTATAAACCCCCATGATGTATTATATATTTAAGCAATGGCAGGGCGAAAGTGTACGAAAAAAATGTATATAAAAAAAGTGAAAAGAAAAAATGTACGAGCTGCCATTTGCTTATGTTTATGTTTATATTAGAGTCAAAAAAAGAAAAAGAAAGAGATTGATGTAGAGTTGTGTAGAGTTTGTATATCTTCGTCTGAGTCTTGGATTAGCAACCAAACCAACGTGTATTCGTATAAATAATTAGCTAACCCTTCCACTCTAAATTCACCTAAAGTCACCACCTAAATGTATCCCATCTGCTTCCGTTTCCATTATATAGTATCTTACACCTACACCCCACAACCCTTTAAAAGATCTCTTAGACAGTAATGAATAATTCTTGCGCCCAGCGGTGGAGGTTTGATCATTTACCAAGCCTATGGTAATTTATATGTTATGACAGGTAATGAGTGTTGATTTTCCTTTTCCCCGTTATGTTATAATTTATTATACACCCGAGAGAAAGAGAGAATCCCAAACACTTATGTGAGATGCTAGTGTATACTTTCCGTGCTTCTAATTACGAGGTCTAGAAGGTTATGTTGTAAAATACTTTAAAGAGTACGTTAAATGACCCTCATATTGCTATTGTCTAGGTAGAAAAGTCCATTTGCTTGAGGACAAGCAAATTCCAAGTGTAGGGGTATTTGATGAGGTGTCATTTTATACACTATTTCAAGGTCATTTAACCCCTTAAATCATGCAAATATGCTCAGATTATGTGCTTAATCATTTGTTTTCAGGTTTTTAGCACTTGGATGGCATTTGGAGGAAATACACGTGACTTGGGCTCATTTGGAGAAGAAACGAACGAGATTACGGACTTCCACATACCTCAAGGCGTACACAAGATTTGGTGACGGCGTTCATAAACGTAACGAATCATTCAACCCTAGAAGGATTTAGATAATAGATGATCAATTCAATCGAGCAGCGGCTAGGACCATATTTTGTTTTTGATCATTTACTCTTCATACGAACTCGGATATTCGTACGATTTCAGAAAGACCACACGTTCGCAACGAGAAATAATTCTATAACCACGTGAAAAGATGCATCTATGTGACGGCTTCACATGTTATTAGGTGAAGCGTCTGTAGTTAAAGGTCGGTTTCTATATATACAACCTCATAACTTCGTTTTTATCAAGCCCCAAACCCTAGGGCCGACTAAAGGGTTTGGGTAGGTGTTTTTCCAGCGACTTAGAGAGTCTAATTCAATCCATAAACATCTTGTAATGGTTTGATTATCACTTATATCTTAAATCATGTCTTCAATTCTTTTTGTTGATTATGATTTCTATTGTTTGAGTATGTTTGGCTAATTCATCTAGTATTTATTTAGGTATGCATGAACCTTGTTATAAATTGATTATATCTTGTTGTTTGTAACAGATTCAATGAGTATAATTGATTATAGTTTATAATTCTTATTTCCTATTGCTTCTGTTTGTATCGTTGTTGACATGTCTAGAGAAACGTGAGTGTGTAGAAAGGATACTATGGGTAACAGTCTTCATACCACCTTACCCCTTATATGGTTGATCCCTCTTAAGATATTTCAATTGCATGTAGTATACTCTTAGGGGCCTTGTAATAGTCTTCATACTATCTTACTTGTGCATTGTCCTAACGGAATATTACATAGACGACGGGTTCGTGTAATCCGTTCATGAATTAGGAATACTTACACATTACATCTCAAGTGTGACAAAGCAATAGGTAGAATTGGATAGCTATCAAGGAGTAGTGCATCATAGGTGAATACGCTTCATTGCATAATTGTTATTTAGTTTATTAGCAATTAATTAGCTTAAAACCAAAACCTCTCTAAAACCAGAATTTACTTGCTTTCATTAAATATAAAAACACAAAAAGAATCTTCCTTCAACCCTTAGACCTCAGTGAACATTCGATCCTGCCTTCATAGTGCTATTCCCCTAGAGAACGATAACAACCCTCGAGTCTTGCCTATACTACTACTACAACGGTTAGGTACTCTGTCTATGGAGTTGTAAAACTTCTTGTAGAAGTCCTTTACGACAACCGCATCAGGTATAGAGAGAAAAGGTTATAACAAAAAGTGGATTTGAGTCTTGATTCGTGCTTTTTAATTGTATGAGCAAAGTTACATATATTGTGCATTTGATCGTGTTTGGTTTTTCGAAAGTGGCAACTTTACCAAATGCATTGCAAGGTAAATTACTTGAATATCTCGGACGAAACATCCAAGTCGTCAATCCTACTTTGACGTGCATTTTAAACATGTTATTATTAATAATAGGAACACACCTATTGGACATGTAGACTCAATATAACATCATTATCACAAGTGTGAGTTATGAACCGATGTATATTCTTTTCGTCTTTGAAAGGGATGACATTATTTTCATATCAACCTAGTGTGATTGAGTATGTAGATTCGAGATAATATCTTTTGTTATGGTTTTGATATAATCTTGAAGCTAGACAAATAATGAATCCGATTTCATATCCAAACTCAAAAACTCGGCAATTAGATTCGAAAAATGATATCAATCATAATTTGAATAATGAATCGATATATATCCGAAATCTTTCTTGACCCTCACAAACACTCTTTTAAAAGAAAACAAAAGATTTTCCTAATGTGTTCCATTAAGCCTAAGACTAGTCTTAAGTGTGAGATCATTTAAAATGATGAGTTTACTTGTTTCTTTGGTATTGTCGTATATTTTACATGTGAGAAAAACTTATTAATTATTGTGCACAATATGCTTAGATTTTGGGTGTTTGTCTTCCGTTTGAATATTTAAGATCATTTGCAGAAATCGAGGATACATCAAAAACTTTGTCTTGCTTTTTCATCAAATTTAAGCCACCCTATAACCATCAAAAAAAGTGTTTTGAAAAGTAATAAACTCTATTAGTGGATAACATATCAAGCAGTAAGCAATATTGCCTACCGAATTTGATCCCGAATCCCACCACTTTTTAAGCTTATACAGTTGTAAAAGATGTGGACTAAATATCTCCATTGGGGTGTGAACAAACTTTCCAAAAAGTAAAGGTTTCCATCAATAGGATACCCTATTGCCCATTCCCACAAAAAGTACATCATATGCAACATTGTAATTCCTGTGGCGTCTTCTAATTGAAGTGAATCCCTAATTGACGCCTCAGAGATTGTGTACCTTATGGTATCAAGGGTTGCCTTTATTTCTAGAGTCCCATCAGCGTTAGTATTGGCAGTTGCAGTCTGCCAAAACTGTTTGACAAGGGAATCATAGATAGTTGGATTAGTAGTTAAGGCATACCTGAGGTTGGAACCTCAAGAAAATCTACTATTTCAGCAAACCCTGCACTTCGTCGAGGCTGCGCAAAAAACCCACTTGATGTGTATGTCACAATACTTTAGTTTTGAGTCATTGGACAATCGTACAATGTACTTTGGGTTTTGATGCATTGAAATTGTATAAAGCTGGTAACCATAACTGCATTGACTATTTTCGTTATATAGGAAATTTTTACTTTGCAAAAGGAGATAGCCAATAAAAGAAAAGTAATGAAGAGAAATCAAACTATTAACTAATATAGCTTTTCTCTTTTAAACGACTAATGCAGCCGTAAAAATCTCTACGGGAACATTAACAGTGATAAAACAGAAGAAATGTCAAATTTCCCCGCAACCAGCATTAACAATAACCTACCAGTATTACCAATTACACCACCAGACTTAATTTTGGTCAAACCGTAATTATTAAGAGGTCGAAACCGAATTAATTCTTTTCAACTAGAATTTAAGTATGTAAACTAAAAATTACAAAAGCTAAAACCTTGATTACTCCTGCTCCTTTCATCTGCACATCCATGCTATGCCTGCAAAAATTAGTCTAAAACAAAGAAAAATATGCTGCAAGAGTTTGTATAGACATAATTAATGAAAACTAACTACCCGAATTAATTCTACTTAACTACCAGTATTAATAGGACATAACTACAGTATTAATAGAAACTTAACTAACAGTATTAATGATAACTTAGCTACCAGAATTAAACAAACTATACAACTAAGCCACCCCTTAATGTTTCTATGTGTTGAACATAACCAATGCTAACCTCCAAGATAATTTAAACCGTGTCCATCAAATGGTTTGGGTCAACAAGCTCACTACATTTAAGTCGGTGTGAATTTTTCTCCACATTTATGAGCTTCTTCTCATAACAATCTCTTATGAAGTGGTGACGAATCTCGATGTGCTTTGTCTTGGAGTGATAAACATACAGGTTCTTTCACCAATGCATATTGTGCTTTTCATTATCAATGTGGATTTTTGGTATTCATGAAATTAAAACCATAGTCCAGCAATTGATTTTGAACCCACAATACTTGCCCACAACAATTTGCAGCAGCTACATATTCAGCTTCAGTTGTTGAAGTAGCCACTATTGTCTGTTTCTTACATTGCCATGAGATAAGTCTTTGTCCAAGAAATTGACAACCACCTGTTGTGGATTTCCTGTCAAGGTTGGAGCCACCATAGTCACTATCAATAGAATGCTTCCAGGTCAAAGGGTTATTTCCCTAGATACCATAAACCCAAGTTTGGTTTGCCCTTGAGAATACTTAGAAGAACCTCTTGACAATAAAGCATTGAGATGAGAAGTCTTTGGAGTACTGACAACGGGAACAAACCAAACCTGCATACATAATATCAGGTCTAGAAGCAGTTAAGTACATGAGGGAACCTATCATAGATCTGTACAAGTGTACATCTACATAAAAGCTTCCTCATCCTTTGTCAAAGGCAACTTGGTCTCCATGGGTGTGATTGCAGCTTTCACATTTACAAGATCAAATTTCTTGAGTATCTCAGCTACATACTTGTCCTGAGATATGAAGATTCCTCCCTTGTTCTGCTTGACTTGTAGACCTAAGAAAAATGTGAGTTCACCCATGGAACTCATTTGAAAATCCTGCTATTCATTAAGGCTTCAAACTCCATCAACCAATACTTATTGGGTAGAACTTCAAAATGATATCATCAACATACACTTAAACTAGCATGATATCCTTTTTGTCTCTTTTAATAAACAAAGTCTTGTCGAAATGTGCCCTCTTGTATCCATGCTTCTCTAGGAATGTTAAAAGTAGCATACAAGCTCTAGTGCTTGGTGCAGTCCATACAAAGCTTGACCATCCTTATAAACCTTTGTAGATGATGAATCAGGATCAACAAAACCAGGAAGGATGTGAGACATAAACCACATTCATCTATAGTGCCATACAGGAAAATCACTTTTAACATCCATTTGGTATACTACTGAAACCCCATAAATGAGGCAAAGGCCTAAAATAACCTATAGCTTTCTATTCTTGCCACAGAAGCAAAAATCTCAACATAGTCAATAACCTTCTTCCTGTGCCGTACCCTTGGGCCCACCAATCTTGCTTTATTCCACACCCACACCTCTTTCATCTCTTTTTGTTTTTTGTAGACCCACTTGTGCCAATCACCTCATTTCAAGAGGTAATCTACAAGAAACCCATACTTGTTAGTAGCTTGAACCAGTAACTAGTTCTTCTTGCATGGCTTGAACCCAACTGTCATCGTTGTAAAGCTTTAGCAATCTTTTTAGTTTCCTCTCTGAGATAGTATAAACAGCAAACAAACAATGTTGTTGATCTTTGTGATTGTTTCTTTGCTGCTTTTGAATATGACTGAGAAGGGCATGAGCTCCTGATTTGTTCTGCACTTTGCTCCTAGTTTGCACAGCTGACTTAGGATCACCAAGTATTTAACTTTTTGGGTGAATACTATGAATCCTAAGTGTAGTGAGTAGGACTGACTTCAATTTCTGTAGGAAGACTGTTGAAGTCAGTTATCACACCCTCCTCATCATAAGATGCCTCATCAAAAATCCCTGTCTCAGGCTTGTGAAAGATTTCGAGCTCTGGCATAAGTGAATCATCATGATCAAGCCTACCAGTATTAACCTAAGGAGAAAAAAATTACTGGTAAGTTTGTTTCACAGTGGACTGTCCCTAAATCTTTAAGTAATTTTCTTTCACTCTCTTCTAAAGAAAGCTTAATCTTAGTATTTGTCTTCTAAAGAGTCAGTATAGGAAATCCTTCTTCTCCTTTTGAGGTCTGTCAAGTTCTCATCTTTCTTTGAATTTGTGCAATATGTCCTTGATTTCATCTTTTCTTCAGGAATCTTTACAGCTGAAGGCACAACAATAAGCTCTACTTCCTCATCTTTTTCCTCAGAAGCAATAGATGTTGGAGTACCTGCACTGTTAGTTACTTCTGAAGCACCTGCATGTGGGTTAGCTTGATTCTCCAAAGATACAGGAATATAGTTCATAGAATCAGTAAGATAGTCAATATCAAACATCCATCTCTATTCCTACTCCTTTGAGATTGATGGGTTTATCTCAGAAAATTTAACATGCAGATTTACTCTACTCTTTTGTTACTAAATTATAAACCCCTATAGGCTTTGCTATTTAGTGATTAACCCAACTAAGAATCCTCATCAGATTTTCCATCAAACTTGCAAGCACACTAAGAGTATCTAAAAAGGGTAACAAGAACCCAAAATTGTTTATTAGCTAAAAATGGTATTTGTGGCTAAAACAAAAAGCTCAAATTGAGTTTTTGGTTTGAGGTTTTGTCACTCTTACCCTATTAAAAATATTGCAAGGCAGTACTAACTGCTTCTTCCCAAAAAGTGTTTGGTAAGAGAGAACTGCAAGCATAAGTTCGAATTCTAAGCACCTCGATTTAGGGTTTCTGTTCATATCTTTCCAGCAACTCCATTTTTGGTTTGTGGATTCTAGCAGTAACATACTCTGTTTTAATTCTCTTGTTTCCAACAAGAATTCAAGCATATCCTCATTTCGTAAATTATCATGCCATTATCTGATCTAAATGATTTTAAGACATATGAATAAGCTGGTTTTTCAATCCGACCTAATAAGGTCTGAAGAGTGCCACTTATTTCCATCCTTAGAGGCCAAAAAGAATACCCCAACTAAATCTGTTATCAATCATCAGTAATTACAAGGAAATAACTTGCATGATTAATGCTTTTTACACAGAAGTAGGACAAAAAAGATCCATATGCAAGGTGTGTAGTCGGCTCAGTGATCAATCTTTCTAACTTGGCCTTGCAGGAGATCCTGTGTTTTTGCCTTTATGGCTGGCAACACATGTGTGTCATTTTTGAAAACCTTGGAATGTAGACTCTGACAATGTTTCACTTTACAAGTTGTTAAGATTATTATATTATATGACCTAACCTTTCTATGCATAATTTTAGATTCATATAGATGTGGATTTTGCAATACAGAAACAGGAAAAACCCTTTGCAGAGAAGGTGTCTTCAGTCGAAAACTTTATCAGTTTGTGTGTCTAGGGACTTAAAAAGTATCTAAATTTCATCAGTCATCTTAAAGTCAGAAGACACAACAAAGGACATTCAGTTCTGTAAAAAGAACCATGTCTGCTTATCACAAATTTGAGATATGATAAAAGGTTAAAATACCTAATTCATAATACACAAGACCACCACTATCAAAATCAAAAATTACAATTCTTATCTTCCTTTACCATGATATGTAGCCCTTGCTACCTCCAAAGGGAAATAGATCCCCAGTTAGAATTCTCAAAAACCTCCAGTTTATCCATGTACCTGCATGGCCCCTGATGCAATCCACTATCAATTTACCTTATCTATCATGTTCTTCAGTGGATGATCCTCATTACTTGAGCTGATAGCCATAAGACATGATTTGTTTCCTTCAGCTTTAAGGATGTTCTCGCCAATTGACAATCTCATCATCCATTGTCATCAACGCCATCTGATTCCTACACTTGCTTTCCCAGCTTCTGATGTTGATAGAATGAGTGCTTCTCTTCTTCTTTCCCTCAGTGTCCCCTTTGATGTACATTCTTTTAGCAAAGTAGACCAATGTTGTGACAATTGAAACATACAAGCTCTTTTTGTCAATCCAACAGCGTTTTTCCATCCACGCGAACATCTCCTTCCTGTTTTCTCTATAGAACTTCTTCAGTCGAATAGCAATCATAGCTATTTTCCAATTGATGTCCATCTGCTTCAATATCTACATCATCAAATAGGTTCCAAATCTTCATGAGTAAGTCAAATCCTCTGATTGTATGGCAAAGAGGTGAATAGATTACTTCAGCAGCAAAACCAGCAAGAACTTCTTTTTAGAATATTGGTTGAAGAAGTGGAAGATTGCATAGAACTGTATGCACCAAGAAGAATCAGACTTAAACCTTTAGTATGCTACTTTTGCTTGTGAAACAAAAGCAACATTTGAGCACCTTGAAAGATTGTTTTTGGAGCACCTGAATTTCTTGCTCAAACACTCTAAGGTTATTGTACAAATCATCACTAGATAAATTTGTCCAATCTCTGATTAGTTCTCATTGTCATAACCAGAGTTGAACCCAAAAAAATGCGAAGGCAAAGATCTAAAAACTTATTATTTGCATCTCTTGTGATACTTTCATCACCTATGAGCTTCAATTGAGAAAGTAACCTGTTATACCTGTCATATCCCTTTTCTAGTCCTTCAGAATTTATACTTTAAAATGCATCTCTTGTGTTGTTGATTCATGAAGTAACACGCCCCGGACCCATATTCCGCTGCGACCCAATTTGGGGGTGTTACAAAATGACTGATTCAAGACCAGTCTTGGAGCAATACAATGAACTTCTTGGAAGGTTTACACAACACAATATGAACATGTATGAATCCATCAAGGTTTCATGTATCATTGACAAACTTCCCCATTCATGGAAAGATTTCAAGCACACCTTGAAACATTTGAAGGAGGAATTAACTTTGATAGAGTTGGGCAGTCATCTGCGCATTGAGGAATCCCTCAGAGCTCAGGATAATGACAAGCCAAAGGGAAAAAGTGTTGCTGGTCCCTCAGATGTCAATATGGTGGAGCATAACAACTCCTCCAGGTACAATGACAATAAGAGAAAATGCAAACATCATGATACCAGAGCTAATCCTAACAAGAAACCAAAAGTTACTTGTTGGAAGTATGGGAAACCTGGACACTTAAAAAAGGATTGCAAAGGTGGTAATGTTGGCAACAGAGCCAATGGATCAAGCACGAAGAGATCAGAGGATGGTTCTTCCAACCCTCTGAAAGGTCAGAGTATGTTTAATAAATCCCACCAAATTTATTATGTTACATATGTATCTGAGGCTTTCTTTATGCAGGATGATGATGTTGCATGGTGGGTTGACTCTGGAGAAACTGTACATGTGTGCAAAGATAAATGCTGGTTCAAGACTTATGAGTCGCTGGATGATGGATCTATTCTTCACATGAGAAATGAGTCAACAGCCCTTGTGCATGGACGTGGTTGTGTAGATCTTAGGATTAGTTCTGGAAAGGTTTTTTCTTTGTTAAATGTTTTACATGTTCCTAATATAAGGAAGAATTTGGTTTCAAGTAATGTTTTGAATAATTGTGGTTATAAACAAGTGATTGAATCAAATAAATTTGTGTTATCCAAACATAGTGTGTTTATTGGCTTTGGTTATCTGAGTAATCATATGTTTAGGCTTAATATTATCTCTGATAATATTGGCTCAGCCTTCATGTCAACCTCTAAACTGAATGATTCAATCTTATGGCATGCTAGACTAGGCCATGTCCACTTTAAGAGGATGCAAGATATGTCCAAGGATAGGTTAATCCCTGCTTTTGTCATGGACATTAAAAAGTGTCAGACTTGCATACTGAATAAAATAATAAAGAAACCATTTCAAAATGTAAAACGTGAAACTGAAGTTTTGGAATTGATTCACAATGATCTTTGTTATCTGCATGCTACTCCTTCATTGGGGAATAAAAAGTACTTTATGACATTTATTGATGATGCCTCTTGGTTTTGCTATGTTTATTTATTACATTCAAAAGATGAAGCATTAGATAAATTCAAAGTATTCAAAACTGAAGTTGAGTTACAACAAGGGTCTCTAATCAAAAGATTCAAGACTGATAGGGGAGGTGAGTACATGGATACTCTGTATTTTCAGTCTACTGGTATTATCCATGAAACAACTGCCCCCTATACTCCACAATAAAATGGTATATCTGAAAGGAAAAACAAAGTACTGAAAGAAATGGTTAATTCCATGTTGTCCTATTCAGGTCTAAGTCAAGGGTTCTGGGGTGAAGCTATGTTAACAGCTTGCTATTTATTAAAACAAAGTACCTCATCGTTTGATTTTATTTCATACCCTAAGCCAACTTTACTAGTTGAACTCATACCAGAATCAACTAATTTCCAAAGGTTTTTAGAAGAATTCTTCCATGAATCATTTGCCTGAAATGTAAGCTGTTCATTTAAAGATAATTACACCTTCATTCCTATTCTCCTATATTTTTTAAGCTTTTCATCTTTTTCATATAATTCATTTGCCTGAAATGTAAGATGTTCATTTAAAGATAATTGCTTCTTTTGAAAAGTAACAACTTGAGCTTCTAATTTCTTAACAGCTTAATCATAGGCAAGTATTTTTACTTCTTGT